>VZRE01006770.1:333142-353812 GCA_013396775.1 Cephalopterus ornatus
CGGGCACCGCCGCGCAGGCGCTGCTCCCGCCCGGTCCTAGCGCCGGCCGCGCCCCCCCGGCCCCGCCGCCCCTCGGCCGCCGCGTCCCGCGGTTCCCCAACCCGTGCCGCTGGGACGAGGATGTCTGCTCCGGTACCCGCGGCTGGAAGGAGAGCGCCCTCCTCACCCCAGCTCACCTCCCAGTCGCCAGCCTCCTTCCCGCAGCGGGGAGTCCCCACTGGGGGGTCTCCTTCGCGTGTGCGGTGCTGCCCTGCGCTGCGCTCTGAGTGACCCTCTCAAGCACCACTGAAGTGTGAGTCACGGCTGTGCTCGTCCTGCTGGAACTGGACTCGCTGAAGGGCAAAACTCAAGATATCCCCAGGCATAAATTTCTCACATCACGAGCGGGGGTGCCCAGGGTTGTCAATTCCTCTCGCGCTTTTACGCGGTCCCACACACCTGCTCCACTTCTCCTTCTTTTCTCCTGCTTTTCCTACAGTTCACTTGTTTCTTTCCTGACACCGTTGTTGGTAGGAAGTTGCGATTTGGGTTTGTGTTGTTTTTTCTTTTTTTGTTCTTCTTCATTCACAATGAATGCCAAGGGAAATTTCAAAAAAAAAAAAAAAAATCCAGTTCCTGCTTTGTGAGGAGCTTGAAGAACAGCAGGAAGATGGTTGTGTGGAAGGGAAGTGACAGAGGTACGTAGACATGTCCTGTATTTTGTTTTATTTGCTGCCAGCATCTTAGGAGGAATGGGCTTATGGGAGAGCCTGGAGAGCTGAGCTATTGTGGATTGATCATGGGAGGTCATGTCATGATGAATGGATAGGGTGGAGAAACAAACGATTGAAGGGTACATGGTTAGGGAATGCTCCTGGAGTGCAGAAGTGGTAGGGATGACACCATGCTTAACAGAAGAGTGTAGAGTAGGGGAATGCATGTAGGTTGAGCTTTGAAGTAGGACAGAGATTCAGACGCGTGGGAACAGTAGGTGAGGAACAAGTGGAGGGCTGTCAAGGAGCGAGTGGTGTGGTCACATTTGTGCGAGGAGGTATTTGGCCACTGACAGCTTCTTTGTGTTGCAAAGGAGCATTGCATGTTTAGGATGCAGAGTAGAAAACTTCACAGTACCTGTGGCAGGATATTCGAAAGGGGTCTAACCAGCAGTCTGTCAGTGAAAATGGTAACAGATTGGTCTCAAAGCTGGTGGGGTAGAAGGAAGGCCTGGGACCTGGTATGTGACTCTTGGGAAAAGGGAGAGAGGACACTAGGAATGGGAGTTATGTTACTTGTGTCAGCAGCAGTGAAAGAGAAAAGGGAAAGTGAGGCTAAATCAAGGCAACTCTGCATTTTAGCTAGCAAAAACTGATGACAAAATCTCCACGAAGAGATGCCAGACAGCCACTTGAGCACTGGGACTGAACAAAGGCAGAAAGGTTGATGACAGAGGGAGAATATGAGAATCACAAGTACAGAAATGCTTTCTAAAGTCCTTGAGAATTGCCGGCCTGAGTGCACAGAGGGAGAAGAGGGCAGGTCTGTGAACCCAAGCCTGGGCTTAAGAAAGGAAAAGAGGATGTTGACTCACTGATAGAAATAATACACATGAAAATTATTTTTTAATCATAGTAAGTCACTCCTTTTGGTAATCAAATAGCTGGGAATCAACGAGAAAGCATCATAGAGTAGGTTCTGAGAGTTATGAAGGCTGAGGAAGGCAGGTAATCCAGAAAAGAAGTTAAGGGTCTCTAAATCCTAGGCTAGTGGGTCCTTCTGGTCACATCCACAACTCTAGAGGCTCTTCCCCAGCTCATTAGCTCCTGCCTTACCCCCCTGAATGACTCTTCTTTAGGCATTTCAGTGTTGGGAACTAAGGTGACTGTGGGGATGAAAGGGATATCATGCAGCTTCTGTTGCTTGGATTTCCCTTCTTGTCTGGGGAACTGAAGGAGGTTGGTATAGGACCTCAGAAGTCATCTGAAAGTATGTGTTAAAAACTAGAAAGCTTGTTTAAAGATAGTTTTCATGGACTCAGGTGAGGAGGCCACGCTTAAGTGACCTGAAAGGTTTCTTTGAAGATACTAAAGCTGTAATTGAAAAAGGAGTGTTGGTAGAGACAGAAGAGTTGGATATTTCAAAAGACATGTGAAAGGACCCCAAATCAGAGATTGATGGGTGAGCAGGAGTTTGTGAGATCTGGAGCAAGATAGCTACTGAAATGGAAAGTCTTTTAGAAATATAAATTGGAACGTGAAGTTTATACATTATTTTGATGTGGAAAATGAAAGATAACATCATTCTTGGAGCTTATATTGAAGCTTGAGAGGGAGAGTATTAGAAAATAATATCTTTATTTAACAAGGATTGGGGCACAAAATAACTGCATATTAAGACACAAAGACTTTGCTTTGCATGGTAGATTATAGCATGATTTGCTTTTGTTTGATTAGTGATAGTTGATACCACCAGATAGGTGGTTGTTGGTTTGCATGAAGTGAAAGCTTTAAGACAGTCTAGCAGGTGCTGTGTGCAAGCAAAGTTTTGTTTTAAGCTTGCCATATAGTGATATAAAATTCTAGTTTCATTTAAAAAAAATAATTTTCCAGAATTAGAAATGTTTGGACTATGACAAACAAAATCAACTAATTTTCCAAGATCTAATTTGCAGACAGAAAACTTCCATGGAAGTTTGGTTAATCCCAAATGATACAGTGACCCTTCTGTTCTTCTAGTCCCACTGAAAAATAAAGTATTATAACTGCTTTTTGTTCTGGTTTATATTTGATATCTTTAAATGTTTAAATATCTGGTTTATGTTCAACATCTTTAAGGAGGACTTAATATGAAGGTGGATGTGTAAGTCCAGGAATTATCTAGTTTTTCTGTGATACCACTTGTCATTTTAAGTTAACTTAGTAATTAACTTCACTAAGTTTTATATGTTAAAAAGAACTAAACCAGCTTTAATAGTGCTGGGAGCCCTCTATAGGAGGCATAAAGTTAGTAGGTTATCCAAATAGTTCACAGTCAGTTTGGAAAAGGATTCTGGTATAGCAGCAGCAGCAGGTGGTGTTATCAGAATTTTTTAAAATGCATTAAAAGCTATTAGCCTTGGAAATACGTTTTGTTTCCTGAGTTCATTCTAATAACTGGTGAGAGACTTTGATGATCATCTATGGTGAGCTGGGGCTGACCAAAACCTGGCATAAGCGGAGAAAATAATCTATAGAGTTTAGAAAGGTCTCTCTGAAGGCCTCCCTTGTGGGAGGCTTCTGAGAGGCCAGAGTTGCGCAGCTACTACCCAGGAGAGTATATCAGCACTTTGAGCAGTCCTTAGTCATTTGGTCTACTTATAACCTTAGCTGTTCTTCTAAATCAACATTTTTAATGGTGACAGTGGAAGAATAACTTGGTTTTTAAACTACTGTGTAACAGAAGAAGAGAGCCAGTCCCCTTACTAATTTTATCACTCGTGTTAGGTCACCTCACTGTCTCCTGTGTTCTGATGACAAAGGAAGATTAAATCCTTCTTTCACCTCTCTATCTGGTGTACTCAGATCACCTTTGCTGCCTTATACTTCACCATCCCCAGGGTAATCATATACAATGAAAGGTAGGTTGTCTTTTAGACAGAAGCCTAAATTCTGTCTACGAACTAAAAAAATACCTAGTGTGGGTTCACTCTTGTTAATCCCCCCATTCTCTACTTAGTGCTTTAGCTGAGAACGGCAGTGATTTCTATCTAACTCTAAAGGAGCTTTTTTCTCCATGTGCGAGACAACTGAGCATATATTCCGTAACATTCCTAAACCTAGTAACTCATACATTTGAAGTGAAATTTTAACTTTTTATTTTAATAGTTTTTATTTATTAGGAAGACATTTTACCACTTACAGAAGATGATGGATTGACAGGACTGTATAGGCACAGAGTATGCTTTGGTGCTTTACTGGCATATCAAGAGTATCTGTATTCTAAACACGTCCTTAGCCTCTTCCTTCATAAAGGTTCCTGGTGAGGATACCAGCAATGGTGACAGCTAACGAAGCTCTCACTTAAAATTTAAGCCCAGCTCTGAGTTTATCAGTCATTTTATCTTCAGAGAAAAAGGTTGACCAATTGTAACAATTTGAAGAGTGAAAAAGGGTGTTGAGAGAACTTGTGACTTTGTGCACAACTATGAATGCAACTGGAGAGCACATTCAAAGTGCTTCTAAAGCTGGAGGAAGCTGAGAGGGAGAGAATTATTTGTAAGAGTTATAATCTCAAAAGAAAACGCAGCCAGGGCTGGAACACCAGTTTTGCAATGCATGAATGCTATAATTCTGTCTGTGCTCTCTTGCATTAAATTCATAACAACTCAACAGTATTTCAGTGCAGTTCTTTATCAGTTTTAGATTACATCATGCTTTGAATTGCTCTGTCTGTTAACATTGATCATTGTAAATCATTTGGTTTGAGGTCTTCAAATGGAAAGCTGTGATGCACTTCAGCATGCAATGTGGTCACTTTGTCCTTGAAAATCATTTGAAAATAAAGGAACTGCAATTGCATAGATGATATTACTTCCCTGAAAGGTTAGATTTACCTCTTTGAATTGTCATTAATTGGATGAAAGCCTTCCATAGAAAGAATGAGAATGGAGGAGAAAATTGTGGGTTGGTGCTTAATGTTGACTGTGGGAGTCAGAGATGCTGCATGTCTGAAGGGCTGTGTAGCCCAAAGCCTGATGCAAAGCAGTCATGATGCTTTTAATGAGAGTAACCAGAAAAGTGGAAGTAATGGCTAAATGCTAGTTCCTATACTTTTGTATCTAGATTTTTCATTCTTAATTACTTTAGTTTTACTTGAATACGTACTTCATGTTCATCCATGTTCTTCAACTGTTGCATGGCTTTGCTTTGAGCTGAGAAGTATTTACTGCGCTCTGCCTGCTGAGTTGCATTTGTTTTTCATCCACTTGTACTGGGCTGACATTTGTGAGTGAAGGTTCTTTTTGATCTGCAAATTCCTTTGGGATCCTTCAGAAAGTGCATATCAAATTGTGAGTTAAATGGAAGTTGCACTGAAAAAAATGGAAGTAATATTGTCACGTGATAGAGATCGTCATTGGTCTTTACTCACTCCATTAACTGAGAGAAACTCTCACCTGAATCCGTTTGGTTTTGCTGAAAATTTGTGGGAGATGGAACCAAGCAGATAAAATGATGGGGATGGTGCACACGAGCAAGGCAAGGTGGTGGAAGGAGTGCTCTGCTACTTGCTGAAGGACTAGGGGGGTTTCCAAACTGTCTTTCCTGTAGGGAAAGAGAAGATTGCTTCTTCCTGGCAAAAAGGGCAGTAAGCACTGTAAACAACTGTTGAGTTGTCTGTGTCACCCCCAGCATGTGCTTGAATCCAGCATGTAGCTGGAATGGGTCACGCACCGTGCTTCTCTTGGAGCACATCCTCTAGTCAGGGCTGTAGTAAAATTGTCAGGATTTGTCTTTGATGAGGCATTCCCCTAAACAGAAATAATTGTTCCTCAGGAAATCATGGGGCTAAATCACAGCAAAATCTATTTTAAGTATCTGAAATCAGGCATACAGTTTGGCTAATGCACCACTTTGTTACAATGCAGAGTTGTAAGAAGGGTGTAGATTTGTCTCTTGTCTTCTTCCTGCTGATCTAGGTGTGATCCAGCAAAAAAACCCAGCTGGTAATCAGGAAAATTCAGCTTACACAGTTGGAATTTTCATGTCAGCGCATAACATACTTATGGAAGCTGGTAAATGTGTGTTACTATGAGCTGAGAGCAGTCATCCTGAGGTCTTGGGTCTGCATTTCTAGAAGAGCACACATAGGTCTGAGCTATTTAACTCCTACCACGAACTGTGACCAGAGTTTCAGAAAGGGTTAGGGATTTGACTTTATTTTATTAAATGATTTGTTTTGGGGAGGCGTAGAAGGTCCTTACTTTTTTAGACTGGCCTAGGCAGATTTTTCTGAAAACAAAACCCTACTAATGCTGTCACTATGTTTTTAAAAGCTCAGCCAATTTGCAGGTGCATGAACATAGCAACAGACACAAACACATAGATACAGACGTATGTATTGCACATCTACTATATACAGAATACAGAACAGGAGGTGCTAGTCTTTTCTTGAAAAAAGCATGCAGTTCTCAGTGCTGCAAATGTATCTTTTTCATTTAGCCACAAAAAAAAAAAAAGGTCTGTTTTTGACCAAGCAGTATAGAACATTCTCAATTTTATACAATGTATGTGCTTGCCCATCAGCCATTTCTCTAATATATCAAAATAATTAGAACATTTCTTTCTTCACTTTTTCTTTTTTAATTGAAATGAGGATTTTATTTTTGTGTAATGATTCACTTTTCACAGCTGTTAATACTTCTTCAGCCTACTCTGAGTTCACAATAGTAACTGAAATGTTCTCAGACAAGCAGATGGGAAAATGGCCTGTAAATCTTCATTGTTATAAACGATTTGTAAAACTTTAGATGTTGAAAGGTAAGAGTAGTTTAAATAAATCTCAACAATGCTGACTCAAAGGTTTAAAGCATTGCTTAAATCCCTTGATTAACCCAGCTTCTCAATATTTGACATGAATCAATAACTCTGAGATGTCTTTGCTGTTCTTTAGCTTTGTAAATATTTACGCAGCCAGTCCCATGAAATGTGACATTTAATCCATTGAAGTAATTATTTGTATGCTGCATGTGAAGAGATATAAAGTATAATAGTTCCAGTGATGCTAGTTAAATAATTGGAACTGGAGATGGAATCTGCTGCATTTTTTTTGTCAATAGCCAGGATTTATACAATATAAGTGTGAGTGAATGGGAAGCAAAATCCACCTTCTGTCACAAATCTTGGGCCAGCTGCTGGGAATGCAGATTTCCTGATCCTGTCTCATGCCTAGACCTGTGGCTCAGCATTAACAGCAGCCTTTTGTTCCAGTTAAATGAGGTGTTTAGAGCTAGATTAAAACAAAGAATGAAGGGATAGCACCGCTATCATCTTGTCCTCAGCCTTCTCTTTCTGGGATATACTATAATGAATGGTCTCTGTGTTCCAGAAAGCAGGAAGATGCTCTACTCAGACCTGGGAAAGCGTTCTGTAGGAGCCTCAGTGCAAAGGGATGGTCCCATCCCTCCAGGTTGTGGCTGGGATTCCTGGTAACATATAAGATTTGCAGCAGGTTTGTATTTAAAGGGTTTAGGTTAAGAAGCATAGTGATATGTTTGTTCCCATGAGACTGCATTTTAGTCATTGTTTACTGACTCAGTCTGATTCATCTGTGGATTCTGCCACATTCTGCAGTTGTAGTCTTTGCCTCTGGGTAGACTGGCAGTAGAAGGGTCTGGGGAATAACAAGGAAGCAGAGGAAGATCACAATGGGACAAGATATTCAGAGTTGGCCAATAAGAAATCAAAGTGGGTCTTCCTTCAGTTATACTCTGTTCTCATGCAAAATTGGACCTTTCTGTTTTTCTAGGATGGATTCTCATCCTATAAGACAGCCTACAATAGCATGTTTACTGGCTTTCCTATGAAGGAATGAGAGAAAAGTGGTGTTCACTTCTCAAATCCATAGTAAAGGCCTTTCTTTTTTTTTTCTTTGTAATTTGTCAGACTGTAGTAAAAAATAAAATAGATTTCTACAGGTTCTTTTAAAATTGTTCTCCAGCTCATAGTCATCCTGCCTGTTAAAAAGTCAGAAAAATATTGCCCATGCAATAGTAATTCAGGATGTGGGCAAAGATGATTCTTGTTTGCTTTTCATGCCAAACCCCTTAAGGAAAGGTCTTTGTGCAAAAGTACTACAGTGGTGCTTCTGTGGCCCAGTTTGACTACTGCATAGTCCAAGCAGAAAAGACGTATGCTCCAAAAGACAGTGCACTACAGAAGAGGTGATGTGGAAAGTCAGTGAAATTGCTGTCAGTTTTCCTGAGTGTCTGTTTACACAGCCCTTAGGAGATGTTTTCGCCTATATATCCACAAACACGTATAATTCTGGTTAGGGCAAAATCTGGGTGATTGCATTTGGGTTACTAATGGAATTTTCTTCAGCTTTGTTTCCATGTTATGTTGTATTGCTTGTCTTTAGTATTTCTCCCCTTCCAATCTAAGATTGAGCAGGATCTGCAGAATGCTGCTTATATTTAGGGATGTGCTTTCAGGTACTTTGGAAGAAAAAAAGAAAAGGATGCTTTGGCACACTAAAGTTTGCATTTTCAGACATACTTGTTTGAAGGCCCAAGAGATTTGAGGAGAATTTGGTCCAGTAGGAAATCAGGCTAGAGATGGTATATGAAAATCTGAATGAAAACTTTCAGAGATGAAAATATAAAACTAATTTTCTTTGTTAAGAAAAAGTAAAACCTTTTGCTTCACTCTGGTCAATTAATTTTAGTCTGTAGATATGAAGTTAACAAGTACATAAACAGCAATAGGATAAATTAGTAGAGGAGCCTTATGCACATAGACATTTGCTCAGTCAACCAAAGTTCCTAAAGGCTCAGCTGCAAGTCTGGAAACCTAACCACTGGTGTCTAAAACAGAAAATGTCATTTTTGGTTTGTTTTTTTTTTTTCCCCACGCATTGTGTTTTACCACAAAAACAAACAAAAAAAGGCCACAGTTAATGGTCATGGAGTGCTTGAAGGGCATTTGTCTTCCCTCATCACAAAGCAAAGATATGTCAGACATGTTTAGCTACAAAACATACATGCAGGAATCACTACGTACCTAGCAGCTGTGAGGATTAAGTGATCTGATCAATCTTTTCTGTATCTCTTTTTAATAATAATTATTTTTACTTAAAAGAAGGAGTAACTTCCCCCCACACACACCCCTTGACGCACAGCAGAACTCAGAATTCTTATGGCAAAAAAAGGCCAGAGAGCAGACGAGGTGAAATGACAGATTCGGGTAAAACATGAGCAGCCAACTCACAACAAGCAAGTTCATTGCGTGACAATCTTTCTGCAGTTCCCCAGGGACTGAGCAGAACGGTTCAAGAAGGAGCAGATGGAAACAGCTGCCAACAGATGAGTACTGGAACAGATTCAAGCCATGCTACTTGCTGGAACTTGAGAGACTGTGATGGCCTGAGCTTACCCAACGATAGGTATCTAAGATTTAGAATCAGTCAGTTCTTAGCTATGGGGACCAGAGAACAACCACTACTGTGGAACAAAAGACATGTACGGGGTATTCCCTGAACAAGCCACCAGAGATTATTGCTCACAGAAATCCTGTGGTGAGAGGAATCTTTTAAGCTGTGGTTGCGGATAGTACTAAAGATAAAAGAACACCATTAAAGTCTTTTTCGTGAATGCGTCTTATCTCATAATTCCTTCAGTCAAAATGGTTGTTTCTATTGACCTTGAGCTAAGACTTAACAGGTGGGGAAAGGATAAATTTAGGAAATCCAGTGACGCAATGCTGATACTTTCATGTCTTCTTGCATAATTTCTAGCATACCATGAAGAATAATAAATGGCCAAAGCTAAAGTGTCCTTGGCAAACAAACAGATGAAATAGCACCCTGTGATATTTTTACCTTTGTTTCCCTTCACCACACACACTTTTTACTCCCACAGAGCTTGAAGTATTAACCCAGCATGTTAATTTATTTCTTCCAGAGTTGCCCTGACCGTTGCATTTAACATCTCTCTTGGAAGTACTTCAAACTAAATGGCTGGCTCCATCTCTAGCTTTGTTAATTAGGCACATTACTTTGTTGCTTTTTTTCATATCGCTTAATGTAATTGGCATTTGTGAAGCTTTTGAAAAGCATGTTTGGGACTACGTTTTGTGCAGCTGGCTTTCAAGTGCAAGCTGTTTCAAGTGTGTAGTTCTGTAGAGGACAGCCTTTGAGAGCGTAGAGCATGTGTGCCTAGCATATACCATGCTTCCTTTCCAAAAGGAACAAAGGTATGTAAGTATGACCTTTTCCATACAGAGGAACACGTGTGACCCATGTACGTCCCTGCATACATTTGTATTTCTATGGTATTAGATCTATAATGAGAGCGTTACGTGCCCTGTTTGAAGAACAGTTCACCTTTTACAAGCTGTTGTATAAATGCTTTGCTTTATGATGGTCTTCATTCCAACAACCTTTAGGCAAAACCTAGGGATACCTTGCCATATAGACACAAAAGCCTATGGTTTTTCACATAAAAATGCAACTTTGAGCATCCAAACTCAAACCATGAGTTTGTACTTGCTGTGATAATTCCAACAGATAAGGGTACCTTATGTGTCAGCTGCCAGTAAGACTGATGAATTTACACTAGGTAGGAATTCGGCTCATTAATTTCTGTTGTCTTGGTGTGAAATGACACTCTCTACTTGAGCTGAGGAAGAGTTATATATGAAAGTTTAGGAAAAATAAAAATGTAGGCGGTAAGGAAAAGATGTCCAAATCCTATTTTTCATGGAAATGCTGCCCTCCGGTGGTCTGGAGAAAAGCGTACACACTAGTTGTTAATCATAATGTACTGTCC
The DNA here is from genome assembly GCA_013396775.1 of Cephalopterus ornatus. Lineage (NCBI taxonomy): Eukaryota > Metazoa > Chordata > Aves > Passeriformes > Cotingidae > Cephalopterus > Cephalopterus ornatus. The sequence continues at coordinate 343,641 of VZRE01006770.1, forward strand.
TTTTGTGCTACAGCAAGCAGCAGCAATCAAAAGTACCTCTTAGTACGACAGGCACATGGATTGTGTAGGCTCCAGCCCCAGGAAACCCCCAGGTGGCATAAAAAAAGCAAAGACATTCATAACATAAAGGTATTGCTTTATTTGGTTTAGGATTCAGAAGTAAAGTATCAATGTGAAAGAAAGGAATGTTGTATAGCCAAACTATAAGGTAGGTGATCTTTAGGTAGTCCCCTCTATGCTTGCTTACCTTTCCCTTGCATGGCTTCAAATGGTCTTTCCAAATGGGCAGGACTGTTTCTCAGCTTGTGCTATTCTACGCCTGTGTGCTGGGTGGGGGTTATTGTGCACACCAAGCTGATTTCACAGAATCATAAAATGAGTCATAGAATGGTTGGGGTTGGAAGGGATGTTAAAGACCATCTAGTTCCAACCCCTCTGACGTTGGGAGGGACACCTTCCACTAGATTAGATTGCTTAGAGCCCCATCCAACCTGGCGTTGAACACTTTTCCAGGGATGGAGCATCCAGAACTTCTCTGGGCAGCCTGTTCCAGTGCCTCACCATCCTCAAGTACAAAATTTTTTCCTAATATCTACTCTAAACCTACTGTCAGCCTGAAACCATTCCACCTTGTCCTGTCTCTACATGCTCTTGAAAATAGTCCTTTTCCATCTGTCTTGGAGGCTCCCTTCAGGTACTGGGAGGCTGCAATTAGATCTCCCTGAAGCCTTCTCTTTTCCAGTCTGAACAATCCCAATTCTCTCAGCCATTCCTCATAGGAGAGGTGCTCCATCCCTCTAATCATCTTGGTGACCCTCCCCTGGACTCACTCCAACAGGTCGATGTCCTTCCTGTGCTGGGGGCCCCAGAGCTGGATACAGCACTTGAGCTAGGGTGTCACCAGAGCAGAGTAGAGGGGGAGAACCACCTCCCTTGACCTGCTGGCCATGATTCGTGCCCTACTGAGGGACTTGGTCACCAGAGAATTACATCGTGGTCTGGCTGTCATGTCCTCTTCCTGTGCCTGCCCCACCTGCCTTCTGGTAAGCAACCTGTCCCCTCCAGGACCATTGCTCACAGCACAGGCCATACAATGCCTTCAAAGACCTTCTATTTTCTCTCTCCCTTTTGTCTTTTTAACTTAAACCAAAATCAAATAGAGTCTTACCCCCAAATTTGTGCAGTATTAAAAAAAAAATCCAATTATACTATTCCTACATTTTTTTCCTCTCTGTTTTTGTAGAAGGTCCTTGGTAGGGAAGAGTTTGGCTTTCCCAATATATTTTTTCTGCTGTTCCTAGTGTAAGGGGCTCAAAGTGCTGACTGAAGACGGTAATTATTTTTGCTGTTTCTGCACCAACAAGTTTTCCATTATAGAAAGATGATAGAACATGGAATTCACCAAGTGACAATTTCAGGGAGGAGTGCAGTTTACATCTTGCCCAGCAGATGTGGCTGTTGGACCAGAAAAGGCTCAAGGTCAGTTCAGGTGTGTTAAGGAGGATTGTGGAGATTGGGAGACCCCCTTTTACTGCCGTGGACATGCAGCACTAGGCTTTTATATAAACTGTGCTGAGACACAGACCTCTGAGTGAACCTGACTCCAGATAAAAAAAAAACAAAACACCACCACCTCCCCAGCCAAAACCACAATGACCCTCAGTCTTCTGATTAATCTCCCTCAATCTTCAAGGTTATTGTCTGTCAGAGTTTTTAGTAATTTTTTTATAAATACTTACAGTGTTTGCCTCCCTATTGATAAATATGAGGTTATTGATTATTACATAAAATAGCACCCTTGTTGATATTAAGGTGCTTGTAGACAATAAAAGTTATTGATGTTTTAGAAAGAAAATGGGAGTTCAGTGCCATGCTGACTGTATTATTGGGAAAACCCTGAAGTTTTCTGTCACCCAGTGATTACAGTGATTGCAGAATAGGTCAGTGTTCACCATTAAGTTATGATGTTAAGGTCTGTATTCAGAAGTGTCTGTGTATGCAATAGGTAGATATCTGGGTCCACAGGGAAATTTCTGCGTTCCTTTTGCTGGCTGTGGACCATTCTCTCCCTCATTAGCCCTGAAATCTCACATATTGAAAGGTCTCCACTTAATGACATTCCCAGTTGTGCAACAAACCTGCTGAGAGCGGAGCATGCTGCATTGACCACGAGAGGAAGTCTTTTCTGTTCAACAGTTTTACTGGAAAACAAGTGATTTGAAAGGCTGAGGAAGGGCGAGCTGAGATGCATTAGTAGATAGTGCTTAAAGAGGTACTTGGATATGCCTGGCAAGATGATCTCTAGGATGTGTTATCAGAGATTTGCACTCTGAGTGTACAAAGACCATTTTACCACCTACTGCTTGCGAAGCCAAGACTGCCACATGCAAGTTGTGCGCGATGACCTTCATACCATCTCCTGCTATCAGAGGCTCCGTGTCAGCCACGCATTTTGGAACAGTTGTAGGCTTTCAGTGCAATTATGGCGATAGTTTCTGGTTTGTATTTTCAAGATCAGGTGAGCACTAAAGCCTGGCAGCTTGTTCAGAGGGTTGTGCTCGGGGGAGCTGCGTACCTGAGGGCCTTGTGATACAGATGGGTCAGGGACCAGAGCATGAGCAAAGGGGCACAGCAATGAGTTTGCCACGGCTTTGCACTGCTATCTGAACACTATCTCAGACAGTATTCTGTGCAGTAGTTTGAAACTATTACTACTGAAGTTGAAAGTTTTGCCGCTGATTTCAAGGAAATAATTAAATTTTTTTAAACAAATAGGAAATATTAATTTCTTCTCATTAAAATTGATGGGGTATGAGGTACAAATGTTTCCTTGTCTTCTGAGATGTAGTTCTTCTGAAGATGATAATACTATTTTTACAAGTAAAACGAGCAGGTTTTGCCCTTTGCATAATTTGAACCTTTCAAATACCTCTGCAAAATATGAAATGTAAAATGAAAACTGTTTTTGCTTCCACATTCGTGGGGGTTTATAAGGTCTTTATCTTGAGTTGAAAATGACAAGTCATTTGAGAAGGACAGCATCTGGTGCAAAGCAACCGTCAACTTAGTATTTCTTTAATATTTTTGGATACAGATGACAAAATATTTTAAAAGAAAAAAAATGTATCAGGAATAGTTCATATATCTTTTACCTAAAATTGAATGTTCATCTGAATGTGAAAAATTTCTGTAGCACTTTCAATGGGAATAGGGAAAATGGTGTTTAACATTGCTATTTGAAAACCCAGCAACTTTACTGCACTTTGTTATGAAATATTCAAAGTAGAAAAAGGATCGTCTTCATTCTCATTTATGCAAATTACCTGATAAAAATCTAAAATTAGAGCATTTAGCATATATAAGTGAAGTATGAATTTATTCTTCTTCACTTTTTCTGTAGCAATAGTTTGAACAAGATAAACCAGTAATACTAGGTTTGTCATGCAGTGCTTTCCGAAGTTACCAAATCAAATCAAACATTCCTAAAATACACACTTATCATATTCAAAGACAGCTACTTTCCTTTAACTGTTTCTGGATGACTTTCCCTTTGGAGTTAGTGTTCCATATGAAACATCAGATAATTGTAATATCTTTTGTGAAGAGCTCCAAACCCCCATTCAGGTGGGCTCTATACTGTCCTGCCGAGGCAGCTTGGGGTAAGGAATGGTCTGGTTTGCTCTCACCCTCAGTTTCACCCAGGCTTTGCATGTCCGTGCAATCTGCAGGATTCAGAATTTTTAAACTCAGATGGTCTTTCTTTAAGTTCTTCATCTTGCAGAATATTGAACTAGAACCTGTGTGGCATAAACTTAAGATTTCAGACTGTTTGTAGCCCATTCTGGAGTGTTTCTGTAGACCAAGGCAAGCTGGACTTTGTCTTGTAGGATCAGCCCTAAATGCTTAAATACATCTTCAGGAGCCCAGTTTAAGAACCAAAGTTTGTAAATGTTGGATCAGTCTTACATTTGCTCCTCAGCTCTGTCAGAACTAAACTCAAACTCTGAATCAAATATTGCTACCTGCAAAATATTTACTCGCAGACTGGGATATGCTTCTGTCAGTAACGTGCTGTCCTCTTGATGCACGGGGGAGTAGAGAAGCTCTAGGCATTTGTTTTAAATGTATTACCTCAGAAATGAACAGGAAGAAATTGCACAGGGAACAATTTTCCTTATTTAAGTCCAAAAATAAATGCATTTGTAACCTAAAAATGTATTTATTGGCACTGATAGCCTTTGGCCCTACTCCAGTGGACTTTTCTCAAAGACATCAATGGGAGAAAGGTGGGCTCTGCATAGGAAATCTATGAATATTTTTTCTTCATCATCCATCCGTCTATTTTGGGATGTGCTAAATGCCTGTTCTCTGTTGTAACATTAACATCAGTATGTGGAAACTTGGGTGCTAAAATAAATCAGTGAAATGCAATATACATGACTTCACATGAAACTACGTGTACATTGTTAAGCACAAGTGCCCTGTGCCCGCTCTGCCGTGCCAGCTTTACAGCCAGGTACGCCCTGTTGCGTCCCACATGAGTGGGGTGCTGTGGCAAGGCAGGCATAAACTGTGCTGCCAGTATATACAGAGCCTCTGTAGTTCTTGAGCTGGCGAAATTTTTTTTTGTGGCCATTTAATGACAGTAAAATTGATACTTTTGCCAACCTCAAATTATATGGGGATGGCAAGATCTTTAATATTTCACAAAAGCATTTTTTGCATTGTGGGCCTGATCAAGTGTTTGCTGAAGGCAATGAAAATATTGTTGGTGATGGGGTAGGACCCGATTTGTGAGGCAGCTGTCTCTCTTTATTGTTTGTAAGTTAGTGATACAGGCATCCAACTAAACGGGGCCATTTTTCTGACCTTAGTAGAGACCCTCCTGTTTCATGGTAGCATGAATTAGCACATAAGCAAATTCATTTGATTTTTATTTTTAATGGAAAAATGAAAGGCCCAAGCTCGATCTTTTTGAGATGGAGTGTTTTCTGCCCATAGTGAAATCAATGGGAGACCTTTATGAAGCTGGATTTTGAAGATGCTGAGGTGGCAGTCCTGCCTTGAATTCCCCTCCGATCCATGGGAGTCTGGTCTGCTCCACAGAATGGTCCTGAGCCTCGACACTAATTTATCATCAAACATGACCACAAGCACCTGGATGTGGAAGAAATCCCCATGGCTGCTACCTTTTCTGTGCCTCTGGGACAGGGAAAATCAGCAAGCTTGGAGCACGACTCTGCCCCAGGAAGAAGGAGAAGCAACTGCGTTGCTCTGCTCAACACAGGGCAGCTTGCTCCTCTCCATAGAACATTAATCTTCAAGGCCATATGTGACTAAAGGAGTCAGAGACATTCCCTGGAATTAGCTGTTCCCTCTTTTCCTGCTTGAAAGGTAAGAGCTGTACGAATTCCCTCTTTAATAGTGACCTAACAGAGAATACAATGACTAATCTGTCATCAGAGTATTTAGAGCTGATGATGATATCTAGACTGGTTTTCAGTGTGGTTTTTTGTTTTTATTTTACTGTTATGTTTATATAAAAGCCATAAATCATAGGTTGTTTCACACTGGTTGTAGTTGCAGGATATTCTTATCCAGATGCACAGAAGTGCCCTGATGGTTACTTTCCAATGACAACCTGCTCAGGGCTTAACATTTTTCAGTTGCATGGAAAGGTTTCAAGGTTACACATACATACTGAATGAAACACAGCCCACTGGTTATTTTTAGAGAGCTCTAAACAAGAAGTAAATCCCTGGAGTAGTGCTGCCAGAGATGCATAAAGTTCAAATCCAAATTAAAACTGCCTATCTTTGGCCTAAATTCCAATCTGAACTTGAGGAAACCTGTGATCTATAACTTGAACTTTACAGCAAAAAATCCTTTGCAATTAGTTTTCTAATACTTGAGAATACGTAAGTGTGGTACAAACACTTGAAAATTAGAAGTGGAATGAAAAATGGGAACATTTGTCCAAAAATGTAGTACTTGGTTTTGTGAGATATTGTGGTATGACTTTAAGTTTCAGTAGCTGCACTGGAACTTGGAGAGTCTAATTCTTTGTGATAGCTAGTTTCAATACATCTTTATAAGATCAAGTCCTCAGATCAAAATTTACAGTTGTAAATTTTGGGGGCAGGAGGAGAAACTTACTTATTTACTGATCCCTTTAATAATGACCTGTGATGCTCAGGTCTTGGTTTAGAAATCACCAAGATAGAATATGGAGAAAGTAGATCCCTTTTCAGCAACATATTTATGCAAAGTAGTTGAAAGTAGTGCAACTGAAGCATGTTCTTGATTTCTTTGCTGAATCAGAGCCTGTATCTTCTTCCTGCCAAGGCAGCAATCTAATACCACTCCTAAATGCACTAGTAATTCTAGAAGCCCTAAAGAAAGTCAAGATAACACCACAGATTTTATAAATAAGGGTCTTTATTTAGAATACTGTTGAAAACATTCTTGGCAATCACATTGTATAAATATATAAAGTTAAAGTTTGACACAACACACCAAGCAATATTAAATATTTTTAAATTTTTCCCCTTTTTGTTTTAGTTTTTGATTTTGTTTCTTTTCTTACTTTTCCTTTTTTTCCTCTTTTTTTTTTTTTTTTTTTTTTTTTTAATTCAATATTTTTGTGGTCTTCNAACTCTTATTTACAATTATACAAAAAGTTTTAAAAAAAATGGTCCACAACCTTATTTTGGCCAGAACAGGAGTAATAGAAAGGATCTGTCATGCCACTGCTGTCGTAGATTTCTATTTTCCTCCACATTCAAGAGCCAGGTTCCTATTCCCCACAGCCCAGATTAAACATTGGCCATTTCATGGTATACAATTTTTTCTCTAGACATATTAAATAACTTTAACAACCAATAAATAACTATGTGTATTTTGAAGTGATACAGGTTTGAAAAGTTATATATTTGAAGGAATTTTGAGTGATATTTTAAAACTGGAACAAGTCTTAAGAAGTCTTTTCAACCTTAGAAGGCAGGTCTCAAGCATGGCCAGATGGAGCAAATTGTTTTCAGTGCAGTCCAGCCGGACCGGCCCTTACAGCACTTGGTAGATGGGGTTGCTGCTGCTGTTATCCTGGGGAAGTGGGGTGCAGTTGGTGGGGGAAGGAATTTGGGCTCCGCTATCATTCAGGCTCACTCCTTCTGGAGGGGAACAGGGACTCCCTTCAGCAACAGTTTCCACTGGAGGCAGTATAGGACATGTGGAATTATCTGTGGAAATCCTCTCTACAATGCTTGAGAGACAATCGAGACTGGAGACAACAGAACTCTTCCCATGCTTTGGGTCTAAAAAACAGACAAAAAGGTGCTCAGATTATCCAGTGGGTACGTAATATCAGTAGGCACTTACACATTCGTGAGTATGTGAAGATTCGGAGGAAATTATTATTAGTGAAGGATGCCGATTATCAGAAAACAGAGATTGTAATTGCAAAATGGAAGAGAGGCCCAACCACAATGTGCTGCTCTGAGGCCATGGCTTCGCTTAGTCTATAGAAAGGGAAGAGAAGATTTGGAATCAACCCGAAATTTCTCCAGTTTGGATCAATGACAGATAGAGTAAGAAGAGTCTTCATGCAAAACATGGTTAAACACAGAAACTCAGGTGCAAAGAGGAAAATACTTTTATCCAAATGTTGTATTTGCAAAATAGGAAATGCGGCTATAACATATCCTTGTATTTGCAAATACATCTAGAGGAAATTCAGTGCCTCTCCTAGCAGCAACAGCTTGCTGGCTGGAAAGGCAGGTTCCTCTTCCAGCCCAGCTGGAGACAGAGCAGGCACAGGGCAGTTTGCGGCACTGCCTGTCTCTGTCTCTGTCTCTGTGTTCCACACTGCCGTTACAGCATGTACTCACCATTTGGTGATTCCGTGTAGTAGCTGCTGTCATAGCTGTTTCTTCGGCGAGAGCTGCAAGGAGGCCCGCTGTACTCCATCTGGAAAGGAGAGAAATGTGAGTGAGGTCACTGCACTTACAGAAATCCCAGTAACCATCTAATTTCGTATTTCAGTCTCTGGTCTGGGCCATCATTCCAGTCCTGGCTGAAATGCCATCAAGGTGTAGTTTATTCGAATGAGGAAGAACATAACTTAGCTAGAAGGGGATCCACTCCAGAATATTTTATGTGGCACAGCTGTTCCACAGGAAAGTTACCACTATTGCATCAAATGCTAAAACTTTACAGATCATATGATGCTTTCTGGCATTCTGATCAGATACAGCCCTACATGTATTTTCAGTTTACAACAGGGAGACTGAAAGGGCAATGAAGTCTTTTAGTTAGTTTTTGAAGATTTTTCAAAACATGAGCTCCTCTTAAAAAGCCTCTGTCTACCCTTGTCCCCTTGTATTTCCTTTAGTTTCTTTTCCCATTCCCATTTTGTACAGAAAAAGCTCCAAAACATTGACCAATATGTTTGTTTCCATTCCACAATGAAATTACTCTTTCTGTTAAAAGAGGCTGTATTTTGAAGAGGGATCATTTGGGTAAATCTTTTTTCCAATCTGTCAACTATCTCATAGTCACAGATATTCAACTCAGTAATGATTATTTCCACCAGAGCACAGAAAATAATCTCGCTTTAAAATGCTGTTGATATCCCATCCAGACATCTGTCCTGCACTCCAATCACCACATCCCACACCCCAGAGTCAGACCAGAGTCTGAACCTATAGTCCCAGTCACAAGATGTGATGATAAGACACCCTCTCTGGCCCCCACCCTTCTTCTCCCATCCCCATAATGTACAAACAGCACTGAAAACCTAAATGTCTATGGAAGTGACAAAGTGAGCGAGAAGAGAAATAGAGAACATTTTTCTTATGGGTCAAGAAAAATAACTCCTGTTGCTTAGACCCTCCTCCTGCTATCCTGATGAATGGCAGAAAACAAGATTCCCATATAACTACTATGTCCAAGAGGGCCCTTCCTCTCTGCTTTGAATCCATAGAGGATTCAAAAATAATGATACAGCAGAAGATGGAAACAAGAGATGCCTCAGCAGCTACGGGAGCATAGGAAGGACTCAGACCTCACCATGCCCCCAGGTACCCATCCCAGGCAGCTTCCCAAAGTGCTTCCCGAAGTCCCCAGGACACACGGGGACCTGCTTAACTTCTCATCCCAGGAAAACAAGTGTGTAAGAGATTCTTCTTCTTTCCCTGAGATCGTGGGATGTGGGAACCCCACCTCCCTTTGCTGTGGGAGTTCAAGGCATGAGAAAGGACTTTGTCTTCTGCCTGGAGAGGTACAGAAGGCAGCTGCTATAGGAAAGGCAGGAAGAGACTTGCCCTGCTCAGGTTTGGACCGACAGTGTCCAGGGCACCTTGGTGGCAGGGAGTCCTCCCTGGTGCACTCACCATGCCGTCGGAGCAGTTGGAGCGGGGGCTGGAGGCATCCGATTCCCCGCTGTAGTGCTCCAGCACGGGGTAATAAGCGTCCTCCTGCTCCCGCAGCAGGGCCTGCAGGCTCTCAATGTAGCGGATGGCATTGCGCAGGATCTCCACCTTGGGCAGGCGCTGGTTGGGGTTGGTGGAGGTGCAGCGCTTGAGGGTCTCGAAGGCCTCGTTGACCTTGCTGAGCCGCCGCCGCTCCCTCATGGTGGCGGCCTTGCGGCGGTCGGCATTGGTGGTCTTCCTCTTGCAAGCCTTGCATGCCCACAGCAGGCAGCGGCCGGCCTGGTGGTGCCCACTGGGTGCCCGCACATGCTCCTCCTCGTGCCCGTGGTGATGCCCGTGGTGGTGCGAGTGCTCCTCGGGCTTCAGAAGACCCCCCACGTGCACCAGCCGGGGGTCCAGGTCCTCGAAGAAGTGCATGTCCGATGTGTTGAAGCACGGGTCATCGTAGAAGTCATCAGCAGTCGTGAAGGAGCAGAGGGAGCCCTCCGTCATCTCTATGGGGCCCAGTAAGTCCATGGGCGCAGCGGAGGGGACAGCAGCTGGGCCAGAGGGGAGAGAGAGGGGATCAGAAAGGAGGGGGCTTCGACCGGGCGGTTCCGTGGTCGGGCGGGTGCGCAGAGCAGAGACCCTCTCAGCCTCTCCCAGGCGAGGTCACCAGCGCTGCCTGCTACCCCGGCCCCCTCCCCAGCCGCGCCGGTCCTGGAGCGCCACTCGAGGCCGTATTTATGGCCGAGCCCCCCGGCG
>VZRE01006770.1:354156-564016 GCA_013396775.1 Cephalopterus ornatus
CACGCCACCGCACACCGGCGGCGGCTCCGCTGGCTTCTCCCAGGGCAGAAGCCCCCAGCGCCGGGACAGGTCTCTCTCCGCGCCGGCCGCGGCTCTGCGGCCACGAGGGTAACTACTGCGGGGACATTCGTGAGAGCGGGCGGTGCCAGGGCCGGGGACACCGCGGAGAGCCGGGACCGAGGCACCCCGCACGGCCCGAGGCACCGCGGAGAGCCGGGACCGTGCGGGAGCATCGCGACGGGCGGGTCGTGGCCGCGGGACCCGCACGGCGGCCGGGACGCCTGTGGAGGGCAGTGTCGGCTTTTCCCGTCAGGAAAAGCCGCCGTGCCCGAGGGCCGTGGAGTGCCCTGGCCTTTCCCTCGGAAATCAGGTGTCCCTGTGTAAATTCGCATTTCAGGTTCCTCTTTCAGCTCGAGCCTCTGTTTACCTTTACTCTGCTTGTGAATTAAGGGTTTATTTCTAGCAGTGGCAGTTTGGAGACATAGGATGGGTTTTGGTAACGCCTCTCAAGGGTGCTAAGAGTTTTTACTCTGTTTTTGGAATATCGTTTGAGATGAGAAATTAGGTTCTTTTCAGTGGCACTTCAGTAATTCAACTATATGATTTCACTGACTTCATGGTTAAAATAGTTATGCATATTTTTAATGTACCAAGAGCTAAAATTAATCTCGGTTCTGCGGTTATAAATATTGGTGAAATTTCAACTCTTTCAAAATCAATGGCAAAGCTCTGTCTTCAGAAGGGCAATGACTGACAGAATCTGAAAAGGTAAAAGACATCCATCAATAATCAATCCCCAGTCCCTGTTGTCTATGACTTCTCATAGGGGCTGTCGTGATGATGGTTTCTTTTGTTGTTATATGATCTGTTTTTTTGCAAAAATTCCTAATCTGCAGTTCCCATTTTCTATTTACTTAAATGTTTTCAAGTACAGACAACAATAAGAACTGTAAGTCACCTTCTATCATTATCCCCAAAAGATGGAAGTTTTATTTAAAGATAAAACTGTATGTTTTGGACTCTGTACAAGTCTGTTCTTTCACTGTATCCAACGCTGAAAAGCGATATGTCCCAAGGAAATCGCTTATTGACCACCCTTAAACATTTAGAAATGTATCTCCCAGCTGTTTCTGAGAGGCAGAGTGGCAAACTTGTGGAAACACTTCACTGTTATTACACAGGTTCTTTGATCCAGAAGGAATACACAGATTTACTTTAAAATCTTTATTGAACGGTTAATAAAGTAAAAATAATTTGTATTCAAAGTAGTGCAAGGTATACAATAATGCAAAGTAAGTGTAAATGAGCAATAGTTGTATGCTGTACATACTGTAACAACTAAACATGTAAATTGGGATATCAAGGCTTGGCGCTGGCAATCTGACCCACTCTAGACACTTAAAATGTTTCCAGACCACTGGTTTAATCTGTGCAAAAGGTGATTTTACCTAATAGTTAGTCAGTACTGTAACCTATTCTGCCACGGCTCATTTCTAGTGTGTATGTAACCCCAGGAAAAGATACTCAGACTTGAGCACGTAGTGCTTACCTTGGGCAATGTGGTAACAAATGGTGGGACTTTGACAAGTATTCTGAGGAGTTTGGCAGTATTTGCCCATGAATGCACTTAAGTGCCTGAATTCACCCAAGTGCAAAGGTCAGGAGAAGGCCATTACCAGATCGTTAATTCCGTGCAGTGATCTTCCAGTGAAGGTGCCCTTGAGGACACCTTCGTCTGGTGTTGGACCAGATGACCTCCAGAGGTCCCTTCAACCCTAAAAATTCTGTGATTCCCTGCTGCTGCCACCAGAACTAACATCCACCTTCCAGTATTTCCAGGTTTGTCCAGAAAGATGTTGCCTTGTACAGTGGGGCCTGAAAAAAGTCCTTGCAAAGAACAAATCGTGAGATGCTTTTCTCAATTTTATGTGGCCATAGTAAAGAGGATGGACAGCATGATCTCCACTTGGAGACTTTTAAGTGCGTTCCTCACTGAGAGTCAGCAACCATAGCTAGTGCTTATGGCAAATATTAAAAGGCAAGTATTAAAAATATTCTATTGTTAAACCTCTTTGGAAGCCTCTGTGGCTGTAACTCATAATTTCAGTAAAGATTAGGTCTCTCCAGAGATTCCAGTTTGGAATCTCTTTAGGGAACTAGCTATTCAGAGCTGCCCCAGATTGTGTGTCTGGATGGTTTGGGCATTGCTTAGGAAGTACTGATACTGAGAGTGTATATGAATAAGCAGAGAAGGAGAATTTGTAAAGTTTCTATAAGCACTGTTGCCCTTATACCTGTTCCACATTTCATCCTTCATCTCCTTTTTTTCAGGAGGTGATTGAAAAGGAAGATGGGAAGTCAGACGCAGATTGTACTTACGCTGAGAAGCACGGACAGGCTCACCCTATACAAAACAGACAGGTATTATTAACAAATCTGAGACCATATTCACAAGCATATGTGCCCTCTCAGCAGAAGCAGCATGCGGACAAGAAGAGCTCTTGTATTAACTACAGTAACTGATTCTCTTTTCTTTTTCAGAAGATAGAGACTGGGAAAACAGCTGATTGTGAGTTTATCTGTCTTTTCAGGCAGAGGGCCCAGAATGTGATTTTGGAAAAGGGTGAGAGAAAGACCTAAATGATGAGAATCTGTGGATACATTTGGCTAGAAGATGAGTACGAGAAGCCTGAGAAACGGACATGGCAGTATTTCACAGAAAAGTAAGAGGTAAGTCTTGCTTTGAAAAATTTCAGTGTTGGGTTGTTATGTTGGAATTTGCTTAAGGTAAAAGACAGTCTTAAGTGCCGGAAACCATAGAGGAGGCTGTGCCTACATTTCAGAAGGTACCAATTCTTAAAGGAGAAGGCTGTTGTAGAAGTAGATCAAACATTACTAGTAGTGTTTGAAGGGGGTTTATATGGCACTAGTTTATACTTCAGTTAGTAGCTTTGCTCTGTTCACACTTAGGGAGCTGTATTTTAATACTGAGAGGGACGGATTCCATTGCTCTTATTCATGTTGAGTTGCAGCCAGTGGAACTAATTGTTGAATAAGGTATGCTCAGCATGAGGATGGGTGATGGAATCTAGCCCAGATGGAAATACCTTTTAAACTACTGCTGTTTTAGAGAGCAGCCATCTCAACATAGGCAAATCTAGCATGTTGGCAAAAGTGCTTTGAGCCGTTGTTGTGGCACATTGCAGTACTCTTAGAGATGAATATAGGGTTGTTTTAAAGTGGTTGTGTGTCCCCCCTCCACCAATCCTGAATGCCATTAACAGAAAGATTGCGAAAGCATCTACACTGTGATTGTATGACCTGTGTTACACCACCAACAGAAAGTAGGTGGGCTTTGCAGAAATTGCAAGTCAACTGCAGCTGTGTATAAACAGCAGAGTTTACTGAAAATGTTTCATTGTGCAGTGTTGTTGTAGCAATGAAGTTTTCTGGCATTATTTTCACTCTGTGGCATACTCTTCCATCCAACTTTCTTGGATGAAGAAAAATACTAATGAAGTTCTGTATACTTGTGCAAAGTCTCTTGGAGAATAATCCCAGCATACTTGGGTGTATGAATTGAGGAATAAAATGGAGAGGCAAAGAACCATTTGTAACATTGAACTGAATTTATTTTCAAGCATAATAGGAGTATCACTTACAGTATTACATAAAAGTGTGAGACAATCTTTCAATGAATCAAACCCCAATTGCATAAAAGATGTTGTGTATAACAACAAAAAAACCCCCTAGCTGCAGGCAGCTGATCTAGCCAGTTGCTCTTCTTAGGTGACCTTGGGAGCCAGGGTACAAAAGGAGAGGCACTCCTGCAGGAGACAAAGGAAGAGAATTCGGACACCTCTGAACTTCTGAACTTTAACCAAGCTGGCTAATACTGCCCCAACTGAAAGGCAAAACTAATGAGTGGCTACTCTCTCTGACGCAATTCTAGTTAAGAGTGCTGCTTTTTCACTTAGATCTTATGCCTCTACTTGGGACCAAACAGAGAATACAAGAAATAGCAGGAGTACCACAGTAATACCGTAATTGAGCTAGCTGAAATAGGGGTCTATATGATAACTAAAGCAACCATCCTAGGTTAAGTCTGGACAGAGCCCTAGAGCTAGTGTCTTCAGTGACACTTGCAAACTGTCCAGTAGAACCTGTAAAGATCTCAGCTAACGAGAACTCCTAATTTATCTCTCATCTGTTTTCTGGCAATGAGAAAAGCCAACTAGGCACATAACTCCAGAGAAAACCAGCATATTTTCTTATTCCCTGTGTTGAGGAAATGTTTGCATCCTTCATCCTGAAGAAGGGTACCACTAGAAACAGCTGATAAGTAAATTATTTCGACTACTTATTTAAATTGCTACTATGATAGAAATAAGAAAACTTTGTTTTAAACCAAGTCTTTTTAAAAACAAGTTCAATATGCTAGTATACATGTTAGTAATGTAAAATATCTAATGTATATATTCAGGAATATAAAACTAAATATTTGGATATTCTGCCACATAAAAGTTTCCTTGTACTAAAGCTGCAGTGGTTTCTTTTTTTTTTTTAATACAAATTATAGATACTGTTAAAAATTTGCACTAAATAATCCTGTTAATCATTTAAAACAGAAAAAAAGCTTAAAAGCTTTTGGCTTCTAGGAAGACTTGCATAGATAAGTGTGACTAGTGCTGACAATCAAGGTAGCTGGCAACCTTGTTATCATTTAAACAAAATAATGGTATGGGCTAGATTTTGAGCTGTGGCTCATCAGAGGATGAGGGGGCAGGGCGTAAAACAGGAGTGATACAGGATCATGTCTTCCGAGTTCTGGTCCCAGCTCCACCCTCTGTACAGGTTTGCCTTAGGAGCTGCCCTGTAGCAGCCACAGCATTAAAGGCCCTCCCTGCCCTGTTTCGCTTTTGCCCCTGTCCCGTCGTTACAGTGTGGCAGCATCGTAGTGCAGTGTATGGTTGCATATATTGGCCCTATGCCATTTCTGTGCTGGGAAGATTCTCTCTGGGGTCGCTTCAGACCTTCTGCAGCTCCTGTGCACTGCTGCAGAGGTGGGCAGGGGCTGCAGTGATCACTAGACTCTGGCTCTATGCTTGTTCTGAACTCTTTCTGCAACCGGTCCATGAAGTAATCCCCAAGACTATTTCTGCCATCTTGGGAACAGTCAAGCCTGCGAGCATTGGTCAGTAGATCTCCCATGAGCTTGATCTTCCGGATTTTGGGCGCAATAAATTGCTTCTTCATAGTGCTTGCACTATGAGGGTCTGCATTTTCAACACTCAGGGCATAAAGCTCTTCAAAGTATCGTAGCATAGTTTTCCACTGCACCATTGCTAATTCCAGGGCTTTCATCAGACCAACTGCATAATCACAGTTTGGTTTCTAAAAACAAAGACAGAATTATATTTATTCAGAACAGTTGATCTTACTGTATTCTTCAATGGTTTCCTGCAACTTAATCGCATTCCAAACAAGTTCTACTAGGTTTTTTCAACAACTCCTAGTCTGGAACATTTATTTTTTGCAGACTGCCATGGCTGTGAACACACACAACTAGCAGGGCGCAAGCACTTTTTCAAGGAATGGATTTAGATAGCAGCAGCTACGCCTGAGGAGTGTTCCTGCACCAGGAAACCCAATCATAGAATGGCTGGGGTTGGAAGGGACCTTAAAAAATCATCACATTCCAATCCCCTGCTGTGGGCAGGAACACCTTTCACTTGACCAGGCTGCTCAAAGCCCCATCCAGCCTGGTCTTGAACGCTGTCAGGGATGCGCCATTCACCACTACTCTGGGCAACTTGTTCCAGCGTCTCACCACCCTCACAGTAAAGAGGTTCTTCCTAATGTAAATCCGCCCTCTTTCAGTTAAAAATTGTTATCCCTAATCCTATCACTGCACTCCCTGATAAAGAGTCCCTCTCCCTCTTTCCTGTAGGAAAGGTCACCCTAAGGTCTTCCCCATTTCAAACTGACTATTTAGAAAGATTTTCACAATGGCCTTTTTACTTTCTACAGCTTAACAACTGCTATGATGGACCAAAGAAGAGCATTCTGTATTAACTATTTACAGAAAACTAATTTGGTAGAGGAGAATCAGCCCCTTGGTCTTAAATAAATGAGGTGGGTTATTTTTTCCCTGAAAAGTCTGAGTTATTCTTTTGCAACTGTGCACCTGTGCAAGCCCAAGTTAAACCTGTAGTTCACATTCTGTCCTGAGCTGTGCTTTAGCAAATCAACTACTGCCCCAAGCTGGCTATTTCTTCTACCTCCTTCCTTATCACCTTTCTTAGTGCTAATCATGTCTAGGCTTCTACTTAGTGTGAAGGAGACAGGTGGGCTGTTTCAGCACAGTTTAAGGAGTCTCATAATCCATTACAGCACACTAGAAACAGCAGTGTCCAGCTGAATAAAAGGAAAGGAGAACACTGTTCATATTCTTTTGGGCTAGAATGCAACCATGTAGTGTTAGGACTGTATGTCTGACAGTTTCTAAGCATCACAATCAAGAACAAAACTGTGTACACTAATATGTCAGGTAAATTATATCTGGAAATCTCACAGTGGATGAATGCAGAGATCTGAAGTACCAACAATATAATTCAATAAGGTAAATGGACTGCAGCTGCTTGAAAGCTTGTTGTCTACTACTCACCTGGATGGTTTTAGAACAGTAGTGGCCTCCTCTTTCTTGCTGATACTTCATCAATGCCTCTGCAGCTTTTCTCTCTTCCAGAGCTTGATGCAAGAAGAACTTTGAAATATTTGGTAGAGCCACATGTGACTGATCAAAATATTCACCCTAAGCACACAAAACAAGAGCGTTAAGATTTGCTGGAGATGGGACTCACTTGCAGAAGAACGTGGCTTTATTAGAACTTTGGAGACGTTAATCCAAAGGTCACAAATTTCTACAATAAATGAAGTAAGTAGTTATGGCCTGAAATGAAAAATGTCTGTACTTCTGCTAGAACTCCTGCCCTTTAATACTGGACAGGCAACTGTAGTACTGATGTCACTCTCTCAGTAGCAGTCAGAGATCCTCAAAATGTTTTATTTATGAGTGGTTAGCATGTGTGTGTTTTGTAATTGTGTTTTGTCTAGGGTTTTTGTTTTGTTTTTTAAACATACTTGTAGCACAGGGAACATAAAATTTATCCCTGCAGGTCAGCATTCCAGTCAAAAGTTGGTGTTCAAAGGTATGAGAAAGGTGACCAAAAAGAGAACAAGCATAACTTCGCATCTATTTATCAGCTTCATTACGGATGTTATTCCAAAATAATGAATACTGCTACTTAACTATTCTGCATACACCTTCATTATATGTAGCTCACGCCTAGGAAGGCATGTCAGCAAGTCCAGAGGAGGGCCCGCAGGTTGATTAAAATTTTTCCTACCAGAAAAGGCTGAGAGAATTGGGATTGTTCAGCGTGGAAAAGAGAAAGCTTCAGTAGGTAAACTGTGGCCTTCCAATACCTGAAGGGAAACTACAAGAAAGATGGAGAGAGCAGGTAGTGACACGACAAGGGGGAATGGCTTCAAACTGCAAAAAGGGCAGGTTTAGATTACATACTAGTAAATTCTTTACTGTGAAGATACTGAGGCACTGGAACAAACTGCCCAGGAGAGCTATAGATGCCCCATCCATGAAGTGTCCACGGTCAGACTGGAGCTCTGAGCAACCTGGTCTAGTGGAAGGTGTCCGTGGCATGGCACTAGATGATCTTTGAGGTCCTTTCCAGCTCAGGCAATTCTATGGTTTCAGAAGTATTACAACCCTAAACCTACTGCAGTCTTTGTTCTGTTCTGTATGGGAAGACAACAATTTTAACCACTGCCATATTTAACTCTGCTAACGGGTCTATCAGCTCTTACATTAGAAGAGTTTTATCCATGGCACTGCTGTCCCGTAAAGAGAATGTCTTCAAGACAGGGAGCGAAGGACAGCCACCACGTTACACTGGTTTGAACACTGGCTCTGCACAGCTCCATGGTGAAGAGAACGAGAGAAAGCAGCTTATGCCAAGAACCAAACTGAGGGAGGTACAGCATCTTCATCTGCTGGTTCCCTAAACATGCGTGTGCAACACAGCAGAGCTTTTGTCCCCTGGACACAACTCTGTTTTGGAGTACCTGTAACTGTGTATCGAGCTATTGGCTTGCAGCCTGCCTGGGAGGGGTAAGGAACAAGGATGTGCATTTCTTAAGTTCTGCTTCTGATTGCCTTCCCTGCTTTCATCCATTACCCTGCTTAAATAGGAAACACATTCATTTCAGTTATGTTGCGATGTTTAGAAAAAAAAAAAGAAATGTTAAACATACAAATTTATGTTTATTTCTTCCACTTTTATGGCCATTTTGAGACAACCGAAACCTGTGACACATGTACACATGTGTGACCACAAACCCTTCAAGAGAAAGTACACACTGGAATGTTTTATTAAGAACATTCACTGCCATTATTTGCATAATCCTTGTTTCCTGAAGTCACTCATTGATGTTTCTGTTGACAGGATAGTCAAGATTCAGTGTTTTATAATCAGTTCCCCAGTGCAAGTGTGAGGCATGACTTCAAGTGGAGCACAAGTAAACGGGTCTGCTTAATTGTTAAGGTAAATCTTTTATGTCGATAATTAGAAATTGGCTGTGGATAAATCAAATCTAGAAATGTGAACATCCTAAATAGTTAATTGAGCTTTCTCTATCCCATCCTGCTGCCAATCACTAGAATTTTTTTTAATCTACAGGCTTAGCAGGTAGAGGGTTTACTGCATACTTAAATTTTTATTGAACTAATACTTGACACCAAGCTCCTCAATTGAAGGATCTTGGGGATTTATTCAATATAGTTTGTGCTGCTTCCCAGTGGATGCTTGGCATCAGAAGGTATAGCATTGATCATCCTGATTTTTATATTTTAATGGCTGTGTTAAAATATATGTTGCCTTAACATTTGATAGGTAGCCAGATGTAATTTTGGCATGCATGTTACATGGTATCAGACATAACTTTTATAAATTTCATGTCCAAAGTTCAAGCCGTGGAGCAAAAAAACCCTAAGCAACGTTCACAAACTACAGTTAACCACGCACAACTATTTTACATAGGAAGTATGGGGTAAAAAAGCCACTCAAGAGTCATACTCCAGAGCTGTTAGCATGCCCTGTTCCTGTCCCTCTTTCCACAGGCAAAACTCTCTCTGTGAATAACCCCAAAATACGCGATCGCTCGTTTCATCGCCCGCGTGTTCCAGACCTTCGTCGTTGTTTCTGCGGCCGTGTCGGCGCAGGGGCAGCAGCGGCTCTGGCAGGGAGAGCCCCCACATGCCCTGGGTCTGGGAACAGACACCGCTCCGCCGTCCCCGCCCGACTCCGAGACCCTCCTCACCCCGCCGCCGGTGGCTGCCCGGGCAGGGCGAGGCGGGTCCCACGCCGCGGCCCCGGCCGCCTCCCGTCCCCGTCCGCGCCCCGCCGCCCTTACCAGCGCCTGCAGGCAGTAGTGGAGCTCCAGCTGGGCGCCGGTGACGCCGCAGAGCGCCTCCTCCACGGCGGCGGGGAAGCCGTCTTTTTGCTCCTTGCTAGAAACTGCAGGAACAGTGCCTCCCTTTGGATGAGAGATCAGAGCTCATGGTGTTTATNGCCATGGCCGGCGCCGCCATGGGGCCGCCGCGCCGCCCCGCCGCGCCGCCTCATATAGCCCGGGCACCTGGGACACACCTCGCCGCGCTCCCCGGCGCCCGCCCGCCCTCGCCGGGGGAGGAGGAGAAGGAGGACGAGGATGCGGACGCGGGGGGGCCGGGCGGGTGCTGCCATTTCCTGCGTGGCCGTGGGCAGGCGCCGCGGGGGCTCTGTCCCTCCACTTAGGGTAGGTTCTGGCCGGGCCCCTCGCTCCAGTGCCCGTTTGTGAACATCCTAAGTAGTTAATGATCGACATAAAACTTTAAAGTGCATGTGTTAACTCGTGCTCCATTTGAAGTCATGCCGCACACTTGCTCTGAGGAAGTGGTTATAAAACACTGAATCTTGTCTATCCCATCAACAGAAACATCAATGAGTGACTTCAGGAAGCAACGATTATGCAGATCATGCAGTGAATGTTGTTAATAAAACATTCCAGTGTTGTACTTTCTCGTGAAGGGTTTATGGTTGCACATGTGTACATGTCACAACTTTGCAGTGTCTAAAGAGACCATAAAAATATAAGAGAAAAACATAAACTTGCGTGTTTAACGTTTCTTCATTTTTTTTCTAAACAGAGCAACGTAACTGAAATGAATGTATTTCCTGTTTAAGCAGAGTAATAGATGAAAGCAGGGAAGGCAATCAGAAGCAGAACTTAAGAAATGCACATCCTTGTTCCTTACCCCTCCCAGGCAGGCTGCAAGCCAATAGCTCGATACACAGTTACAGGTACTCCAAAACAGAGTTGTGTCCAGGGGACAAAAGCTCTGCTGTGTTGCACACGCATGTTTAGGGAACCAGCAGATGAAGATGCTGTACCTCCCTCAGTTTGGTTCTTGGCATAAGCTGCTTCCTCTCGTTCTCCTCACCATCGGAGCTGTGCAGAGCCAGTGTTCAAACCAGTGTAACGTGGTGGCTGTCCTTCGCTCCCTGTCTTGAAGACATTCTCTTTACGGGACAGCAGTGCCATGGATAAAACTCTTCTAATGTAAGAGCTCATAGAGCCGTTCGTGAGTGGTTGCATTTGGCACCTCCAGTACCAGCTGCTGCACGCGAGAGTGCGGTGAGGCTGGGCCAAGGCCGAAGCGGCTGGTGGGAGCACACTGGCAGAGGCAGCCCCGGGGAGGGAGCAAGCTGTGAAAAATCCTGGGAACTTCATGGTATGTCTATGTATGTCTTGGCTACAGGGCAAATTCTTCAGCTTTTTTGGTTTAGCACTAAACATGTTGGTGCCGAACTGGTCCTACTGAGGCAGTGTAAACCATCTTCAATATTTTAGTAACTGATGATCCTTGGTTTGTACAGTAACTTCAAAATACAGGTTACCGACTTTTTCTACGGCTTTACCGTGTGAATGGAGCTCAGCATGTTACTGCTTGAGCATTTATTTACCCTTAATAGATTCGAAAGAATGGAGCGGAAATATGAGTAATCTCAACACCTTTCAAAATTGCTAATATTCTGTTCAGTGACTCTATTTAGTAAGCTCAATGTTATATGCCGTTCTGTGAAATATTTTTCTAGCGGATTACCCCACTCCCCCACAAACCCAGGATGCTAAGGGCATCGTTATTCTATTGCAGGTTTTAATTGTTATTGGATCTGACTACCTAGAGCAGAGCACGCATCATCTGAGAGTAGTCATGTAAAGATGTGAGAACATTGCTCATGAGAAACTTAAGTAATTCTAGTTCAGCACCTTCATGTCGTATGCTATTCAGCCCTCTTTGTTTACTGTAATTATCCATTTTTTTCATTCTTATTCTTCATGCTGTATTTAAATTAGAAATTTCCCTTAAAAAAACCTAACCAGGTTTAAGCATTTGCTTACTTTAAGCATTTGAATAAAATTGCATGAGCTTAAAGTATATCTGCAATGTTTGCAGGTATATATAAGACACAAAGGCTAAAGTAAGTGCCTAAATTAATTGTTTCATTCAGTTTCAACAAATTCATTGACAAGTCACTAGTTTTCAGTAAGGGTCCTCTTTTTCCCTGGAGCTCCTGGGGACTTTTGCTGGGAAGATGTACTTCTAACAGTTACTTTTTAGCTCTTTCCACTCCAACTGTCCTTGTTTTAGCCATTAAAATAGTTGCTAGTGTTTTACTATTCCAGAATAATCCTCTGACTGCCTCAGAAGAGGAAGAGCAAGTGTGGTGCCTGTGTGTGTATGCATTGACATCCCAATCAAAATAAATACTTGATGACCTCCTTTGGCCAGTCCGAATAATTTGAAGTGTGAAATTGCAATAGACAGCAAGTTAGCTCCTGTCCCCAAGGCAAAGTCTGTAGCTGTGCTTTCAGTCTTTGGAAAACAATAAGTTATCCCATTTCAGTGACGGAGAGCTAAGACACAAAGGCATTGCTTAAGGCCATTTATTATATATGGAGCTGATCTGAAAACTGACTAAAATTCCTTAATCTCCATACATCCCTTAACCCCTCTTTTTATGAGAACACCATTCAATTTATTGTGCTTTGTGCTTCATAGAACTAAAGGAAATACACATAATTTGTGCTGTTATCAAATGTATTATGGAAAAATTCCGTTACAAAGTAATATAGGGATTCTTCCTATGTAGGATGAGGTGATGTCACATGCTGATTGTATCTGGACTGAGGAAAGTATCATCTGTTTCAAAAAACTTGTGATCTCAAGCCTTGATTTTCAAGAAATGCCATATCCTGAAGAACAAGTGCTTTGTTCCATTTCTTAGTTACAACATTTCAGCACAGCATAGCTGCCTGCTATCAGGTGAGGCTGCTCTTAAGATAGCTTGGTTTTTTTCTCACCTGTCCTAAACTGAAGGGAAAGTGTTGGTGTCTCTCTCCCAGACTGTGTGCTGCAGAGAAGTTATTACCTCCTTGGGGTAACAAAGTCTGTGTGTGACTGTGATACAAGTGAATCTGTGTTAGAGCCTTATTCCCGCTAAGTCCTGAAGTATAAAGGTACTTTATGTATTTCTTCGGTAAACTGATGTTGGGGTGAAGATCCTTGGACACTGAGTGATCTAGACTGAAGGAAAGCAAGAATAGATAGTTATGTGCAGGTCATTGCAGGAAGGGTTGATGACATCTGCAAATAGAGTTAGTGACTGGCACATGCCTTGATGAAAGAAGTCTTTTAATTTTTAGGATTTGGCTTGATTTTGGTACAACACATTTTAAAGTGTGTTGAAAAGTATGGCAGAGTGGGAAGCCAAACCACCACAGCGTGGTGTACAGAACTGCAATTAAAATTGCAGCAAAATAAACTCTCCTACACGCACACCCACACCTTCCCCACCCCTCTCCACCCCCTATCCTTTTCATTCTTTGGCAGAGTGCAGCAGAGAGGACTGTTAATGTCAGTGAGATTTAGCAGTCCTCTCACAATATCCTTTCTCGTGAGCCTACTTGCAAACATTTAGTTGTGTCAGGCCGTTTTCTACCTTGAATATCTCATTTAAAGCTAGGCTCTTTAGGGTGCACTTTGTAATCTGGAGTTGGTATTGTTTATTCTTTCACAACAGGTATAAGAGTTATGGGTGTTGCTTCTATCCAGCTACCATCTGTTACCTTCTTTCTAGCTGTGATGGATTTTTCATGTGCTTTGCAAATAGTCCATGTAATGTTGCTAGACTTTCTCTCGTGATTGTTCAGTGCCCATCAATTGCTATGATGGGAAGAGAGGGAAAAAGTAATAAACAATATGTGTGCCTGTGAATTAGCCTTCTTCATTCATCATTTTGTTTTGTAATTAAGTGAAACCAAAGTTCTCTGGCAGGAAATTAAAAATGATTTGTATGAACACCCATGAATTTGCAGTTGCTTTTATTGGATTTGAAGTCACTTAAGCTATTTTTCTTATGCTTTTCTGTTCTCAACAGGTGCTTCATCTCACTATTTTATCCAGTCTCACTCTTTTTTACTTCCTTTTTCCACAGAGGAAAAGCCAGCAAGAATTCTGGCTTTTCTGGCAAAAATTGTTTTGTTGCCTTTTTGCACCGTGTGACTCATAAAGTTAAAAAAGAAGCCTGAAATTTGGGAGGTTACTACATAAGTAGGCATAGCAAAATAACTTCTTTTAACTGTCTCTCGGTAAAGGTAGTCATCAGCAAAACATGAGATGGCCCTGGGAGACAACAGTGTTGTGACAAAGCTGTGAGGTGGACATTCTGGAAAATGCTTTTCGTCTCTATGTCAATGAGCAAATGGAAAGGTTCAGTTTGTTGTAGTGCTGTGAAATCAGCGTGTTTTAGTGATACAAAAAAAGGATTTCCCAAAAGTAAAAGCATAGACCTTTTGAAGTCAGAGCCATCTTGGTATCAAACAGAGCAGACAGAAGCCTATTTTTGGGGGTTATAGGTACTGAAAACTACTATGCAGTGTCAGATCTACACATATTTTATATATATCCAGTTTAATAAAATGAAGTACCATAATGAAATCCTGTTTGAAAAATAATTGGATTAACTTTAATTTTGGAAGTAATTTTTAAGTGCCTTTTTTTTGGCACTTGCCTCGAATACTCCAAACCTTAGTTTTCCATTGCTTTCCTTCTCCAGAGTCAAAGATTTTCTTTCTCTCATTGATAATTTTGTGTTTGCAAAACATCCATTACTGCAGTGTTTGAAGCCAGATGAGATGTTTAAGGACGTTCTTATGACTGGAAAGAGCTATGTCTTTTTCGCCTTTATTGAGTTTTCCCACTTTGCATCAGTAGCCTGATAAAGTTGCAATGCTTTGTACTTCTGATATGGCTTTTATCTTGGGCAGTTCCTTTCCATAGGCTTCCTTGGCACAAGTCTGCATGCCACAAATATTGAGAAGCTGGCTCATTGCCTTTCTTCTTTTGCAATGAAGTTGTTCCTTAAGGAACTTTGCAAATGCTGGATAATATAAACCATGGTGATATATATATCATATAAAGAGAATATATAGAATTCTTTGAAACTGTACTGATTGAAATCTGTCCTTCAAACAGAATATCCCCACAGCCCACAGTTATATCTATGCTGTGTCTAAAGCTAACATAGGAGACAAACTTGTAAGAATTTCTGAAATACAAGCAAAGCTTATCTTTAACCTTGTGTCACAACAGTGGTCAGGCAGGCTTGTCCTCTCCCTTTGCTTTCACTCTTCCTTCTCTGGACCGCTGAGAAAGCTTCATGCCAACAGCAGGTTTGGGGTCTGTGTGTGTTGTCAGTCAAGCCTGGAAGAGGTAACTTGTCCTGCTCTGACCTGGTTTGCATTTGAAACCTTCAGCTTTCACGTTCCATCTCAAGTCCGGTTGCCATGTGGCCATGTTTGTGTGACTGCCCACACGTGTATTGGCTTCTTAATGATGGGGCTGCAGGTCAAACTAAGCTGTGACCATTATTTAACTCGTGTCTAGAAGCTCTATGTCACTATTTTCACTTAAGCACATATCACTATCTCTAGTGCAATTTTAAACATTGATGAATCTCTTACACTGAGTTGCTCTCTCCATGTCTTTTCTCATTGTCTTTACAAAATCATTAGGTGTGCAGACTCAGCTTCTCAGCTTACCTGTGTCTTTAGAAGGCCAGCCTCTGCCAGCACTCAGGAAGCCCATGGTTTGTCTTGGGCAGAGGCAGCAGGGAGAGCTGTAGCCTGAGGGCTGTCTGTGCTCCCAGCCTGGTGGCTGCAGAGGACTGGCAGACTGACTGAGTAAGCTCTGGTCTGGCCAGCAGTGTTGGCCCTTCAATCACCATTTTCTCTTATAAATACACTTAAGCTGTGAGTGGACTATTCATTTGAAGTGGTACTGGCTGACATTACCCATTTGATTTTTATAAAAAGGCCGTGCTTGGGAGTAAGTTTGAATAAATTGTCAGGGTTCATCTGCCTCTGAGATCCTGCAATCGTTATTTCAAGTCACATTTTAAAAAGCATAGGCCAGCAAACTTAAGGCTCATCCATGCAATCTGTCCATGGTGTATCCATAAGTCCAGTCACTAATTGCAGGTTGAAGCCACTAAGCCTCAGCACTGGAGCATATTTAAGGGAGTTCTGTGGAATTTCTGAAAACATGTGGCTCGCCCTAGGCAATGAGTTGCATAAGGGAGTTGTGCAATGCCAAACTGCCTAAAGTCTGTCATAATTTGTGTACCTTGCCTTTCTATTCTACCTTCCTTTCCACAGCTGCAGGTAAGAATCTGTACTTACTCTTGGACAAATGAGAAAATAAGACTTGACATGTTGAAAAAGGCAGTGGCCTTTTTTTTTGGGGGTTTTTTTTGGTGCAGCCTGTGCCATCTGAAATCAGTGATGCAGGTAATGCCTTCCAGGCAATGTAAACTTCAGTAAGTGCTCCAGGTGGCCCTTGAGGGAGCATTAGACCTACCTCTTTGAGGTAAGCATAAGGTGGTGCACTTTGTAGATACTCGGAATATCTGGGCTAGCAGATGTAAAAAGATTCGTTCAGCTGGTTAGAGCATGTTGCTAATAAAACCAAGGCTGTGGGTCCAATCCCTGTATGAGCCATTCTCTGAAGAGCTGGACTCGGGTCCCTTCCAGCTCAGAATATTCTGTGAAATAACTCTGTGAAATAAACTGTGGGGAAGGGATGAAGATGCAGAAACCATTTATTGTCTTGCTGCTCTGTGCTACTGATAATCAATGTTCATAGAGTCCCTGCTAGTACTAGAGCACCTGCTTCTGAAGTTCAGGTACTCCTGGGAGTTAACTGGTTTGACTAATGCCATTTGCTACTTGGCTTGAGAGAGAAGAAATTAATGGCACAGATGTGGTAAGAGGAGTGTGAAATGTTTGCAGGTGAAGAGGAAATGATTCTAAATAGTTTGGCTTTCACCATCCCCAAAAAAACCCAAATGAACCCTTTTCACAATTTTTGTGAAAAAGAATCCTTTCAAAGTCTAAGGGAAACTGCTTGAGAAAAAAAGTGTCAAAAGGTTCTTTATTTGCAACTTTAATGTGAACATTCATCAGCTAAATGTTTGTTTTAAATTTTTTATTAGTATGGAGTCAGTGGTGGTGAATCAAGCAAAGCAGAAGTGGATAATTTCACTCAAACATCATAGACCTTAAAGGCAATGCTAAATGAAGTAATTCCTCTTCTAGTTCCAATCAAAAATGGCCCTTTATCAATTCTTTCTGCTCAAAGCACCTCTTCTAGGCCATCTAAATTGTGTAAATGTTGTGATTCCCTAGGGTGTCTCTTTTCCTATCATTTTCTGCCTAATTCCATTTTAATAGCTTTAAATACATTATAAAAATCTTGTAATGCTAGGTGTTAGATTGTAGTCTGTTTGTGGTACTATATCCAAGGCAAAGTCTTTTGTGCCAACTTGCAAGGATCAAAAAATTTCTATTTTCAATTTCAGTATCTTTATACAGAGCACTTTTTGAATCGGACATTATCCTCATTTCACTGAAATCACGGGATAAAACTCAGAATATGTTTGGCTCCTATCACTTAATGCAGTCAGCACCATTAATTGGTAATCTTGGGAAGTTATCTAGACTGGTCTTTAGGTCACAGTGGCATCACTCACACTGATGTAGTGAAATGCTTTACTTTTTGATATTTTAACCACTCCAGTTGCTATCTTTTTTTAGAATACAGAAATTACTGTGCTGAGTATTTACAAATTTCACAGCACATTTTGTTCTCTGTTTTAAATCCTGCATACCAAGTGCCTGCCTGGGGCAAAGACAAAAAAAAAAAAAAAAAAGTTAGCTTTGATACTCCAAAACTGGTTGAATAAATCCCGTGCAGCTGGCCTGCGTGAAATGTGCCCAGTGACAGCAACCGCAGCGAGGATTCAGAGGGTTAGGGAGAGCTCTGTGCTGTCACATGCTTACAGTGTTTTATTGCTTTGGCTGGGAAGGGCAATAATGGGTAGGTATCCTTACTGCTCAGTATTAAGCATGCAGAGTGATTGCCCTGTGGTTCCCTCAGGCATGTATGTGGACAAACCTGATGCACAAGAGTGCAATACTGCCTTCTATGTATGTTTGTACATGCTTTGGTGTTTTCTGACTTTGGAACTGTGGTTAAAGCCTCAAAGGGAATCCATGAGTCTGCAGCAGCTGAGAATACTGCTAGAATTTCTAGCAGTGGATGTTCCTGTGTGGTTTGCGTGTCTGTCCCATCGCTGGTGAGGAAATGGCATTGCCTGGCCTGCACTGCAGTGTTCGTCAAGAGAAATTCTTGGAGACTTATTTAAACAGTCAAGTCAACACAGTACAGTTTACACGTGTGTGTGCTTGTGGATGAGATGCCAGGAACTGTTATGGATTGGAGACTCTTTTTTCTGCCTGTACTGTTCTCACCACCAGCTCTATTCACCCAACTGTCTCCACTTGGCTTCTTTTTAGTAATATAACCAAGCTGAGACGTATTCCCCTGGGGAAAGTGACTTAAATCTGAATCTTGGAAAGTCGTGAATTAAAAGATACACAGTTCAGGAAAATAATTTTTGGAATACAAAACTACAAAGGCTGTGACTGGTTCACGTGACCAACTTGCAGTTAGGTCACGTTTTCCTCTAATAGTGCATCAACAGGAGTTTGGAAAGGCTGCTTTTACTGATGTTGCTTTTGGCAGTGCTCTGTGACCTTTGGAGCTCAGAATGGCAGGCCTCAGAAAAGAAGAAAATGTAGAGGCTTTCATGAATACAGGCATTTATTAGAAATGCACTAGGAGGAACTTAAAAAAGAGATTTGCATGTATTGGGTGGTAAACAAATTTCCAGCAAAATGAGATAAGAATAAAACTTTCCTTTGATCCAGTTTGGCCAATAGCTGCTTCTGTCAAGGTTTTTTTGCACTCTTCCCATGTCATTGTGTAGTGGTCGTATATTGAAATTATGCACAGGCCTAATAGGGACCACTGGCCTGAGCAAATGATTGGCAATTCTTATGATGCCTGTGCTGAAAATTTTCTGTTAATGGACCTTGATGGGGTTTGGTTTGATTTGTTCCAGAATGGGATCACCCTTGTTCCTGTTGATGCATGCTCATGATCTGGACCCCAGGACTCAAGCAAGACTGAGGGACAAATCTTGCCAGGCAATGGTAAGATTATGTTACCTATGTAGAAACCTGGTATATGTAGCTTCTGACTTTCAGTTGTTTGGTCTGAAGCAAGGGACAGAAAAGTTTCTTTTCTTTACTGATGTAAGATCAGTGCAGAGCAAAGAGAGGAGGTGAAAAATCCTTAGGAAAACTAAAAAGAGAAGCAGCACTGAGAGTGGGCCAAATATTTTACTTGTATATGCGAGCGTTACTCATATAACTTCAAGAGAGTACATGCTTTAACTGTGCATGTACCAGCTGAGGACTTGGCCCATAATGTCCTTTATAAAGCTCTGATTCCTCCCCAAATAGTTTTTCCCTCCCTCTTCAAAGAGGCACCTGTTGCTGGTGGAGTTGTTGATGATACTGGATTAGTGCACATGCAGTCAGCCTGCTTGGCCTCGGCCCTTTGGACCCAAAATGAACTCCAGCTGCTGTTGCCCAGAGCAGGTGCTTCATCCAGCCCTAGCAGCTGTTTGAATGTAGGCTGTCATGGCCAAGAGGAGGGGGTAGGTCCCCTGAAGTACCCAGAGGAAAGACTGATCAGCAGGAAGGAAGAAAAAGGGAGTGTGCCATGGAGACCTGATTTTTATACCCATCAGACAGAAGTTGTTCTACCATTTCCTTGTGGAAATAAGGAATAGTGAGTGTCACTCTGCATCCACTGAGCCTGCCCAGTGCCATGATGCATTATGGTTCCCAAAATGAGGTTGACGGACCACTAAAGACCAGCAGGGCCATGACAAATGATTGATCTCCAAACTGCCGAACATGTGTTGTCCCTTGAAGCTATGATACAGGTATGTGATAGTGTGTGAGAAATTTTGAGGGCTGGTGGTGTTTCACAGTTGTTCAGTCTCTGTAGGTTTAAAGTTTCCATGAGTGGCCCAGCAAAAGTGAGATTGGGCACAGAACAGCGTACAGGGTCATGGTCTGCTACATGTAGCAGTTTGGGATTCACACTCACACTGCCAGAGGGAAGAAAACAAAAGCAGAGATAATCTGGGGTATGAAGAAGCGAAGGGAGACAGTGCCAGGGGAATGGAGGATGAGAGGACGACCTGGGGGCATATAGACATGTGATGGTGGGGAGGTAGCAGCCAGAGTTTGAGGAGGCGGCACAGATAGCTCCATGTCAAAGGTAAAGCAGCAGCAACCCAGGATTAGAGTGAAGGGGACAGGACAAGGATGCAGGTTTCTTGGAGTAAGGGAATCACTGCCTTCAAAGGGACAAAAGCACCTTAGAGTAAGGGCAACCCAGACCTGCAGCAGGAGGTAATAGGAGGGTGCCTTGCAGAGCAGGGAGTCTCACAGTAGAACCTGCTCAAAGTCATTTCCATTTCTGGTGTCACAATCAGCCCCTTCCAAGTCCCTTCCAGCATGCCTTCAACTTACTTCCCATTGACTGTTGTCACTGACTCAGCAGCAGTTCCTGTGCAGTTCTGCACTCTCTGATAATTCACATGCTGCTGGCAACAGAATTCCTAGCCTGCCTTTCCATGAGCATGCACTCTTTGATTGTGCCTGCGTATGTCACTGTCAGCATTAACACCGAATTTATTGTGACTCCTTAGGGTTCTGTCCTCTTACCTATATTCATTAAAGTTATCAGAGTCCATCCAGTTTCTCTGATAACCAGCATGTCCACTTTGGGTCCCTGCTCTGTGCATGGTTTTGGTCATATCCCATCAGCCAGACTTTTCACTCTGTGTGTCTTTGTTGATTGCTCAACCAAGTCTCCACTGAACCCCCAAAAGGAGGGGTAAATGCTAAGCAAGGACATTTTCCTGTATAGCTATAAAAGGATTATTCAGGCCATATTTCATTACAGCATGGCCTAAGAGCAGGAGAAAAACATGAATATTGGAGGCCTCTCTTTGTCAGGAAATGGGATTTCTGCAGGTGCTCAGTTGCAAATGCTCTGCATGCTTCTAAGGCTTGGCACATGGCATTGCTGAATCCTGATTCAGGATGCAAGAATGTTTCATGGCCCCTGCCATGAAAACTGGTGTCTGGCCATGTTTGGAAATCAGCCGTCGATGATGACAGTAGATGAGTATGGGTGAAATGAGCAGCTTGGCTTCAGCACTAAGCAAGACTTGTTAAACATTGTAAATACAGATATCCAGTTCATATTTTGAATAATGAATATTATGAACTTTTCTGTAGCAAGTGGTAAGAAGCTGGATCATCTTTCTTCATCTGCTCACTGCCTTCACAGAATTTGAAAGTGTGACGAAGTATTTCATCCCTTTACAGGATTGGGTATGATTGGTAACTATAACTCTTGTATAGAATTACATAGAAATACTCTGGAAAGCCAAATATATTGATTTAAGATCATCTGTGTGGTGGCAGGGAAATTGTTATCCAGCTGACTTCAGGTGTTTGTTCTTTTAAACAAAAAACTGCTGCCGGTACAGGCCTGTACAATTTCTGTCCCAGTGTGGCTCTTCCATCACGTATTCCTGTTGTTTGTTTCGCTTCTGCATGAAAATTAAGGAATTGGAGACATAGCACCAAAACTACATGAACGAAATTCTCAAGGCTGTTAAGAAAATAGGGTGTTTCTATGCTCATTCTGTTCTCATATCCCTTGGACAAGTCAAATGCACGGAAAGAAACATCGCACATGGCTGTTAGAAGTGTGTGATGTATCTCTGCGTGAGGGGGAGACATCCCCTGATGTGCTCCTTGTTACTGTCCGTACGTGTTTGCCACTTTGAGTAAATTACAGTTCCCTGGTGCTGCTGTGGGTGTATCAGCAATAGTTCCCTGCTGCCTCCTTACCTGCCTGATAATGTGGCTGGGTGATGCCCACACCCTCTGCTGCTTCACTGGTAATGAAGTGGAAGGTGTTGTCCTGCCTCCTTTCTCTGTCCTTCTCTTCCTCAGCCTCCTTGCACTGTGGTATGACTCAAGAATAATGAAAACGCAACTTTCTGTTCTTTGGGGAGTAGTAAATTTTTGCTAAAAAACCAAACCAAATGCCATTCTCAGAGTGGCCCGAGATCTGTATTTTAGTGTGGCAGCACATTTAAATTGGTTTTTCAGATATTTTTAACCACCTACATGTGACTAAGAATTTTTTGAAGCATCTGTCTTTTGCTGATTAAAATGTAATTAGGAACCAAGGATCTTTAGGATTTAAACTATTCCCAAGAGATGTGTGGCAATGTCCAATGTCGTGTCTGGTGAGGAACAACAGAGTGAAGCAGTTTGGGTGTAGTAAGTCATAATTTACTAATTGCTGGATTAAGACTAAGGAAATAATGAGCCTGTTATCAGGCCTCCATGTTTTGAGTATCTGGCGAGCAGAGGGGCTTACTTTGAATGGGGCCCATATTGTGATGTGCAGGGATTCCCAGTTCAGGGTCAAAAATACTGGAAGTGCCCTTTCAGCATGGAGCTGACGATTAGCTTGCTGCTAGAGGGAAAACCAGTCTTTAAGTGGTGAGTGAACATAGTGTCAGAAATGGACCTTGACAGAGGGGCAACACACAGTCAGACCGAGTGACATTCTTCACACCTGCTGTGGTGGATAACAGTAGCTGGCTGACTTACCCCATGGCACTACAAGCAGAGCATTGTGCTGTGACACAGCCTGGACAGCGATTGAATTACACACCGATTAGGTCTTCGTCTTCTCCCTATCAGTGTGGACAATGGAGAATCAGAGAAGTGGACACGAGAGCTTTAGCAGGCCTTGTGCTCTCGAACGGAGGAGGATTAGTTTGTAAATGGTAAATTGTGTTGGGGCCAAGAGTCGTAAAACTGAACTCTTGCCCTTCTGCTGCCTCAAAGGCACAGGCTTTGCAGAAAACTCCTTCTCCCCCCTTCTACTAACTGCGGTGATCAGGGGAGGGGTGGACGAATGGAATCTGCTCCTCCTTTTCTCTGCCAAAGAAGGAAGAAGACACTGGTACATTTGTACGAATTTTGCTCCTCGCTATCTCTTACTGTCTTTTCTTAGGAAGGGCGTGGGATTAAATTAATCATTCTTCTTCCATTTCCACAGGGATGCGGATTTGCCTCTCACGGAGGTGCTGCTGGCTGGTTCACTGCCTGGCAGAGGGTGTCTCTAAGACCCGATGTAACCTGAAGCATGCACTTTCTCAAGAGGCCTGCAGCTGGGCTGGAGAACTGCAAACATTCATCCTTACGCTCCTGTCATCTGCTTCCACATGACTGCAGTGCCTGTGCTGTGCTCTCAGCTCACTCACCCTGAAACACTCCTTGTGATGGTTTGTACTGAGCTGCTACAGAGCAGACTTTGCTTTTGGTGGCATCATCCCTTATTGCTGTGTCATTTATAGAGAAGACAGTTTCATCTTTGCCTTTATTCCACTGGGACCAGCTGCTGTACATACAGGAACCAAAAGTGGCAAATATCCTATATGCCTAAATATCCTATAATGTCCTATTGAAGGTCTACATCACATGAACTTCTTGGGGTTTTTTGAGAGGTAAAGCTTTTTTATTTTTTAGAAACAAAGCAAAAACCAAAAAAAACCCCCAAAACCACAAACCAGAAACCAACCTAAAACCAATAAAACCAAAACCTACCAAAAAAAAAAAAAAATCAAACCCCACACATTGAACCCAAGTTGGAGAAACAGCTGCATCATGTGGCTGATTCAGTGCATGGGAGTACAAAGCATTCCCACTCTGGTCTTGCA
Organism: Cephalopterus ornatus; assembly: GCA_013396775.1. Taxonomy (NCBI): domain Eukaryota; kingdom Metazoa; phylum Chordata; class Aves; order Passeriformes; family Cotingidae; genus Cephalopterus; species Cephalopterus ornatus. Next base: position 377,574 of record VZRE01006770.1, read on the forward strand.
CATCCACTCATCGTGCCTATTAATAGCTGTTAGGCATGAGTGTAGGCACGGAGATGGGCAGGACTAGTTTTGCCATGCGAACATTTATCTGGCGGCCCCATCCTATTGGCTAGAACCAGAGTTTCACTGTGATAAAGTGGACATCTTAAATCATTGTTGGAGACGGGGATGTAAGTTCACTTAAACTAAGCTGGTATTAGGCATTCTCATATCTTGGAGTAGTCCAGTAAATAGCAGTTTATATAAGCAATGGAAATATGTCCATCTTAATCTGTAAAAAGAAAAGGACAGTCTTAATGATCTGTCAGTGTTTCAAATCATCTTAAGGCATATTGATCCTGAATAATCATGGGGAAATTCAGCAGGGATGTTTTTGTTAGTGATTTAGGAATTTAGATGTGGTTGAATACATGGAAAACTGTATCTTGTCCCAGTTGTATTTATTACTGTAATAAATGATAACAACTCTCTCTTCCTACAGACTTTACCTCTTCTGTTCATAGTGTTGGCATTTTATTTTGTTTTGAGCTGAGAAACAATGCATACTGTAAGGTTGTAAGAGGCTTTTATGAATATACCATTTAAAAAGAATTGCTCCTGCTCTGATTACTAGTTTGAATTGAGAAAAGATACTTATATTTCATGCTGCTGAAAGCAATAGCACATTTGCTGTAATATACCAGTTCAGAGTATTCTGCTTATAAAGTATCCATTCCAGAAAACTCCCAAACCTCTTGCACCTATTCTCTAATAGGTGGCAAATCCTTAGTACCTCTCAAAAATGTTCAAAAGTGTGTAGGGTATGAAGGCTTTGCTTTGGATTATTTTTTGTAGAGCTTGGTAAAAAACTATGAATGAGAGAAATTCAGCTGTTGCTCAACATAGTCACTACTGATAACTGAGAACTGGTTTTCAAAATTGGAGAATAAGAGCTATTCTGAGTAGTCACTGTTGGTTTTAACGCTATGGGGTTTTTAAAAGATAAGTTTTAAAGGAAAAAAAAAGGAGAAACAGTCATTCATGAGTGCTGATACAGGAATGACAGAGGTTAATACCACTGACATCATGTTGGAACTGTATAGCATTTTGTTAATGGTTATTAATGCCCTGCTGCTGGGAGACAGACAGTGCCAGCTGCCAGTTAGTGTGGTGCCTCTGAGGGTGTGCCTGGGCCTCTGCTCAGAAAGGAGAGGGGCCTGAGGAGGGTTCAAGTTTGCTCCCTCAACTGAAACAGGAGGAGAGGAGATACTGAGAGAAGGTAGTTGCAGCTCCTGCTCCTGTCTACGCTGACTTGAGAATAGGACTCGGAGAGTGAAGCAGGAGCAGCAGACATCTACAGAGCTGTGCCCAGGAGGCACTGAGAACTTTTGTTCAATTCAGATCTTCAGGACTAAACTCAAGATAAATACCCTTTGGAAGAAAACAGCAAGAAATTGAGACAAACATGCATGGAAATTATGCCAGTAGGCCTGGGGAAGAAGCCTAACTTCATGTAAGAGAGCCTTAGAGCTTTGTACATCAGTGGAAAGAAGTCAGAAACAGTATAGAGAGAAGGAGAAAAGCCCTTGAGAGGAAGGGAAAGGAACTTTGTAATGGCAGAATGATGATGGATATGGAACAATTAATTAGCTTTGACTACATCATGTTCGTTGTACATCCAGATTTGTGGGTTTAGCTGCCTCACTTGGGGGCTAGCTGTTACTTTTTGTAATACTTTTGAATTTCATACATCATAAGGGAATGAAACAGATACAGAAAAGTGCAATACATCAGTGTAGCATATCAAATTGAGAAAGGCATTTTTAGCAGTCTGTACTGAACATAGGTTTAAGCCTGCATTAGATTATTCCTTAAGTGTATTGTTGTTATGACAAACCTGAAAGGAGCTAAAAGCACTTAAGTAGATCAAAAAAGGAAACTTTGATTTCCTTTCCCACAGCCTGGACCCAAAATGAGATTGCCAGACAGGCTTACATGCCCTGGCTGTGCACCACACAATCACCCACTGGTGAAAGCGAGTGGACTATGTGGAGACGAGTTGTAAATCCTGCAGGATGAACTGGCTCCCCAGACTTCTCCAAATCATTCAGCTTCCAGATCTCTTTAAATGCTGGTGTAATGTAACCTGAATAATACACTGAGAACGTTTAGCCAAAAAATGCCTGGTGGCCATTTTGATAATGGTTGCTGTTGGATGTGCCACACAGACAGCATCATATTCTCTATCATGGTAAGAAAAAAATAGTATATCACTACTTATGTTTTCTAAAAGGGAAGATTAGTGTTCGATTCCATGAGCCTCAAGTTTGGGGACACGATTGAATTAAAAAACCCATTAATTTTGCACACTCATTAATTATTAGAAATAAATGGAAACATCCATGTAATATTGTACATGTAGCCTAATATTCAGACACAATGATTTGTACAGATTCTATTTTCTCAGGTCACTTTTACAAATAGGATTGCCCAAACAAATAGTTTGCAGTCAATTCCCTTCAGTGCAGCATCCTGAGCATGCCTAGCAGGAGCAGCAGGTCATGGGGTGCAGTTGTTCCCCTCTGCACAGCACTCTGAGAGGTGGCATCGGAAGCATTGTGTCCAGTTTTGGTCTCCCTTGTACGACAAAGACTTTGTCATACTGGAATGGGCCACCAAGGTGAGGGGCTGTAGCCTGTGATGCACCAGTAGAGAACTGGGCTTGTTCAGCCTGGAAAGGTGCTCTCCCTGTCCACAGCCATCTGCTTGGAGAGTGTGTGGAAGGTAGAGCCACATTCGTCTTGGACAGCATGACGGGCAAGAGGCCCAAGTAGGAGCAAGGGCAATTCAAAGGAAGTGCTAGAAAAAATATTCCCGAAGAACATGCTAGGCTTTGGAACAGGGACCTAGAGAGGAGGCGGCTTCTCTGTCCTTGCAAATGCTCAGAATTCGTACTATTGATTGACTGTTACTGCAGTAATAGTTCTCAATTAAAAAGATAAATGGAACTATTTGCAGAGGGCATTTTTTCCCTGTGTAATTTTTAGTGCCTTGAATTCCATGTGAATGGAGAATTTTCTAATGGAGCTTACTTTGTAAGCAGCTGACCTGGCATAGAGTAGTTTTGGGCATGCACTGGAATGAAACAACAATTACAGTGCCAATAATGTAAATACATGTATTTAACAGTACTTTCATTTTTTAAGCCTATTTCAGCTACAAGCATCATCCATATTAATTTTTCAGTGTCATCATAACTGCAGTTAAATTGTTTGTTTGGTTTTAAGGATTCTCTTTAATGGTAGCTAACTAAAACAGTTCATGTTGTTCTTTCCAGTAGCTCAGACTTCTATAATTATTACAAAAAATTTGCAAGGAAAAAAATGTATAACCAAACGTGACTATTCTGAAGAAACTGAGAATGAAAATAAGAGTGGAATTCTGTATTTCTTTGAGAAAATAGACTCTCACTCATTACTTTCTAATCTTTGATTACTCTTTCATTCTGTTGATAAATAATATGTAGAAAATTTCAATTGCAGGGACTCAAGCTTGACTTTTCATTTGCATTTCAAATCTCAGCAAATCAAACAAAAGCAGAAGGAAGCTAGGGAAGCCTCCACTCATTCCAGCACAATCAGTGCAGGATAGCCCCTGCAACCCAATATGTTTCTGGGCTTTGCCTCTCTTAACATTTTTCTTTTGGGGGTGGGGAGAAAGAGGAAAATTTACCTTTAAGAGTTATTCTCTTGTTCCCAGTAGAATATTTTGGCATAATTTTCAAACTTGTATTTTGCACATTTACCATTTCCTAGTCAAATAACTGTTGTTATTTATATTTAAATAAACGTTAGTTGTTCCTAATTCAAATAACTGTTGTACCACAGAGATACTGGCATACAAAATAGCAATGCCGGAGAATGTTACTTACGATTAACCCAGCTGCAAATGACTCCTTTATTCTCCTCTTCCAAATTAGGTTCACTTGAACCTTCTCCACCTGGAAACCAGGTACTCCCTGACAGGATGTTTCATATCTCAGTCAGTTGTAAGTCTGGGACTGTAATTGTAAAAGAGAATGGACAGATGAGGGGACAGAAATTTGGCTGTGGTCTTTGCAAAGAGGTGAGACAGCTGCTCTGAAAGTTGTGGTTTTTGCAGTATGAGAGCAACGCACCTGAGTGCAGCCCTGGCCAAGCTGGGTGGGGACACTTGGGCAGGTTTGCTGCAGCCAAGGTAAACAGCAGTGGGGGAAAGGGAGAGGCACAGCAGGCTTCAGGGAAGTGCAGTAGGGGAGGCTGAGGTTCACAGAAGGTGTGCTAGTTGAAGTGATCTCCACTGATGCTGAGTTTTTCACAGAGCAGTAATGAGCCCCTAAAAGGTGCTTTCATCCTAAAGTAATAAGCAAGGTCATTTCTGAAGGACAGAATCACAGTATGGCTGACGGGGTTATTTTGGAGGGTTGTGGGTTTGAGGTTCTTTGAGTGTAACAAAATATGGTAACAGATTCTGGTACCTTTTATTATGCTTATAATGTATGTAACTGACGCTTGAAGCTTGATTTATTGTTCTGGATTTGTAGCTGGTGAAAAGGAAGTTAAAAGCAATGTCCAAAACCTGATCTATAACAGATTAAGATCTTGCAGAAAGAAAAGCAGCCAGGTATGTTCCAGTGCACTGAGATTTGGGTCTTCTCCTGGGTCTCGCATTATGAGTCTGCTTAAAATAGTTCACTCCTGTCAGATTTTGACTATGTTGGTATTTCCCTCTGTCGCCAGAGTAGTGTCTTGACTGGAAGTTAATCATCCTGTATTTGTGTAAACATGAACTGCTTTTCTGGAAACCTGTGTGGAATGGTTGAAACCATGGGCTGGTTATCAGTATATGTGGCTGCTGTGTACAGAACTGTACATGAAGCTATTTCTGGATGGGTCTTTTGGTTTTTTTTGAGCTGAATTCTGAGTTTATTGACTCTAATGTGTGTGCGCGTGCGTGTGTGTGTTCTTCCTTCTTTGAAAGAGAATATGACTTTTGAACTGGTCAAGACAGCAAAAAGTATCAAAGATTTCCTTCTGATGTGTTATATCACTTGGATGCTCACTGTAGAGATAAGTAACTCCCTAACTTGAAATAATGTGTGCCAAGTTACCTTCTCTAGTGTTGGGAGAGCAGCAGCAAAAAGCTCACATAATCGTTAAACGACTTTTAGGAGTAAAGTCTTTATAATGTACCTTTCTGCTAGAGAAAAGTAGTATCCTAAATGGCTTCACTTAAGCAACTCCAGGAGTTTTAGTATCCCAGAATGGCCTGGGTTGTAAGGGACCTTAAATATCACCTCATTCCAACCCCCCTGCCATGGGCAGGGACACCTTCCACTAGACCAAGGTTGCTCAGAGCCCCATCCAACCTGGCCTTAACACTTCGAGGAGTGGTGCATGCACAGCTTCTGGGGACAACCTGTTCCAGTGCCTCACCACCCTCACAATGAAGAATTTCTTCTTAATATGTAATCTAAACCTTCAGTTTTTCAGTTTTAAGCCATTACCCCTGGTCCTGTCAGTACATGCCCCTGTGAAAGTGCCTCTCCAGCTCTCCTGTAAAACCCCTTTAAGTACTGAAAGATGCTGTAAGGCTCCTTGGAGCCTACTCTTCTCCAGGCTGAACAGCCCCAACTCTCTCAGCCTGTCAAATTGATTTAGTATGAGAAATGCTGAGGAGAACTTGTTTTCCTGCTTTTCTTCCCCTCTTCCTTACAAAACTGAAGGACTTTCACTCCTTTTACTTCATGGGAGATTTATTAATCCAGCATAGGCTTTTATATAAGAACAAGTTTACAGAGTTGTGTTGCCAAATTGATAATATCAGAGGAAGGTGTAACAGCACAAGGGAAAAATGAAGTAGAACACTTCTTAATTAAGGGTGCAAACTGCAAAGCTATTCACACTGAAGGAAGTGAGGGAAACTTTTTTCATAGAGAGCTGAAGATATCAAATAAACACCTTGTGTGGAAAGGATGCAGGCAAACACTGGAGATGGGATTTGGCTGCTGGGAAAGCAGGTGGTGCTCCAAAGCTAGTTTTTTGTTGAGTGGCACAGTGTAGAGTGAGCGGGCTTATAAACATGAGCACTTCAGTCATATGCCTCAAAAGAACTTCAACTTTATTAATGAAACAGATTAAAAGGGAAAGAGTTGAAGAGCTTTTTTTCAAGTTGTTAAAGAAGTATCTGGAAACAGCCAAGTGAATCAGACTTGCCTTACAAAAAGAATGGTGTAGTAAGTCAGACTTGTAGGCTAACCTAAGCATCTGTCTCTGAATCTGCACATATGCCATCATCAAATTGCAGAACAGGGTTTGTAAGAACAGCGCAAGATTTTGGATAGTAAGCTTAAGGAGGAACACAGCTCCTTGTCTTCAGAGACTGCTTTCTTTTTAAAAACAGAGGGCTTAGTTTCCACTGCCACAACCCTGTGGCGATTGGCAGTGCTTCAGCCTGATCTATGAACTTAAAACACATTTGATCTGTATGATGGTGCTTACTGCCAGGTCCTGCCACTCCACCTGAATAACTATAACATGCTCATAAATCAGAGGAGAGCATTCCTCGCTGACACCATCCCAAATGCCCTACTGAGCTGAAGCCTGTGTTAGCCATCAATGCCTCTTACATAAACATGTCATACTTTAAAGTAGGGTCTTGCAAAAAGCACAAACAATATGCTGGTATAGAGGGGCCACACAAGTCAAGAGCTGTTAAGTGGGGGGAAGAGAAGGAGAAAAATCTCACAGTGATAAATATATCTACCAGACACATATGGAAAGAAAATAGCTAAGCCTAGCATACATTTCTTTCAAATTTAAAAAGTCAGATGTGGAAATGGTTGTCTTGTTTTCTGTAGAACTTGGAAGCCAGGAGCCACAAGACAATAATGATGGAGAATACTTTGACTTCTGTTGTGTTCACTTCAGCCTGGTCAGTGACTTTATCCCATGACTCATGCCTCAGGTGCACAGTAGTCTGTTTATCTGATTAAGTAGTAAAAAGAGTCTGGTCTGCATTTGGTCCACTATAGAAAGCTAAGAACTATGGCTCGATCTTGTGTCTGCATTCAAAACCACTTACTAAGTCTTGTTTAAAGCCACCTCGTCAACTGGTACCACCATTGCGGCCGACTGTTCCTGTCTACCCAATCTTAATCCCCACACAAGCTGATGCCAATTTTAGGCATGGTAAGAGAAATGTTAAGGAGCATCCCAGGCACACCTTCGTTACAATGCACAGCTGACTGACTTGTAAAACTCATGTGTTTGTGTCGGTGCAGCCTTTGATCTGAATCAGTAAGGAAAATGCTCCCAACAGCAGCAGCTGGAACACACACAGCCAAAAGTGACACCGGGCTGTAAACAGTGGCTGCAGCCGCCCTTGTCAGATGGGTCACAAATCACGGGGCTGACAGGTGCCTGTGCTGGTGTCCTGCAGCAGGGTGTGCCTTGGTGTGGAAGCAGCAGGTAGGAAACCTGCGTGGTGGGTGGCCAGCCTGTGACTGCCGTACAAATGACTCAAATTCTCTGCTCAGGGGAAGCCTGTTGTACAACTTGGTGCAGAATTAGAAACATTTGCTTTTCATTAAAATGGGCTGACTACTGCTTATGCTCTGACTTCAGTGTGGGTTCCATTCTATACTCTGTAACAGTCATGATAACCTTAAGTTTAAGTTGTAATGTTCAGGCAAGAGGTTTTTGTGAAACACAAAACTGAGCCTGCAGTTCCCCAATTGCTCCTACTGGGGTTGAGTCTTCAGCACCCATGTTTCTTTCCCAAGGAGGGAGATCCAGTGCACAAGAGGGAGGCATAAGTAGCTTCTTCCCAGAAGGGCTTGAGGGTATTTGGGCATGGACTTTTCTTAAGGGATATCTAATCTATCCCGGGGAGCAATTCCTGTTTTCTAAATGTAACTGATAATGATGATTGATGAGTATTACTCTGTGGTGGGAGCATGAACCATAGTTATTTGTGATTTGTACTGACTTCCAAAAATGCATGTCTGAGACAGGACACAGTGTTTTTCCACTGCCTGCTTAGAATTTTACTGCCTTGCCCTCTGCCTGTATACATTAGTTCCTGTGCTGCTCTTATCCCCTCACCAGCTTCTACTGTATATAGCATAAGGTCTTTAGGGCCTGATCCAAAGTGACCAGTCTGTCGTAGATTGCTGTTTTCATCCTAACACCTTGTTGATGTTAACTGGCAGCAGATCTTAGCCTATCTAGGCAGTGTAGTGCCTTGTGGCAGGTCTGTGCTTTTACATCCCGGCCTTGAGTGAAGCAGGCAGGCTTTTGGTCAGAGGGGATAGCTTCTACATGACTTTTTTTAGAACCAGAAGGCAAAGGCTGAGACAGCAGCTCTGAATATGCACTGCATTCAGGAGAGGCTCCTCGCTGCTGTGCAGCTGTTCCGAGAGCCAGGGAGGACATGGGCCTCCATAGCCCAGTGCCACATGTGCTTAGGCAGCCCTTGGCAATTGGCAATCCTCCCTGAAGTCAGCTTTGGGTGTTTTGTTTTGGTTTGGGTTTTTTTTTCCAGAGAGTCACTTGATAGGGTGTAATCCTGTAAGATACTCATCGAAGAAGCTGATACACTAAAGTATTTCTGCAGATGCTTAATTTTCAGTGAATAAGTGGTCCTTTTATGTGGGTGGGAGCACTCATGTGCTTAAAGTTAAGCATATGCTTAAGTGCTTTCTTGGATCAGGGCCAAAATGCTAATGTGATGGAGGTCCCCTTTCTCAAGTAGCTGCAGTGTTCAGGACCTTCATGTGAACCCCTGGATCTGCAAGATTACTGAAATACACCCATGACTGGCAAATATTGGACACTTATGTTCTCAAACTTTTCATTTTCAGCAAAAACTTCATGAGATGTTGCTATATTATGACTTTGCATGCAAAGAATAGTTCTTGACTAGGCCTGTGGCAGACTTGAAAAGAAACCCTATTTTGCTGACCTCAAATTAGTTTTATTTAGGAGAATATTTTGTTTTTCTGTTCAAGAACAAAAATAGATTCCTCCAGCACCTTTTGCTCTGACCCCACTCCCTTATCTTTAAACTCTTCCTGCTACATTTCTGGAAGAAAATAAGCCTTTGAGGAGCACCACTAAGATTTTGAATTCAAACTACTGCGAGTCTCTTGTGTGATGTTGCACTTGCCAGTGATAGTCTGCTTTGATGACAGCAGTGGTAACGAGCCCAGAGGAAACATGTTTGGGATGTGGCAGGGGTGTGCACCTGTCTCGGGCAGGGGGCACTGGGTCTTCCCCTGTGGCAGCCTCCTCGGTGGCTCTGCTAATCACCAAGAGTGACGCTCGCCGTGCCTGGCAGACAGGAACGGAGCAGGGTGTTGTAACTCTAAGTACACAGCTGCTTCTCAAATTATAATGCAAAGGTTCAGAGGTCAGCACAGTAAAAGTAGATAAAATTATGCTTTCTACTGCCACCGTGCCACATCAAAATGGTAAATCATTTGTTTTATAGTGGGTCTCTCAAGCTAGTTGGCTCTACTATAGCAGTCATGAATTTTTCAGATCAGTTGTAGCCCTTTAAAAATGAAGGGGTTTGCTTTCTAAATATCATGGTAGAGATTTCTCTCTGTGATCTGTTGTTCCTTGACTGCTGCTATAAAATAGAAGTTTTTAGACTTGTGTTTGCTTGGTGGTCAGGCTTTGAGGGCTTGGCAGCAGGGTGAGGGTGTGGGGCCAACAGTGCTGCAGGATTTGTCTGCTCCAGCCGTGCTGTGTGTGGGCACGGCAGCCTGCAGGCTCCCCTCAGATACCTGGGATGTAGAGCTAAGCTGAGGGCAGATGGCTGTGCACAGGATGAGCCATCTGGGTTAATGACCTGGGCACTGCTGTCAGGCATTCTGTGCATAGCTACTGTTACTGTTTTGCAAATAGGGCAGATCTTTATCCTGTGTGCAGCATCCGCTCACTTTCTCAGAGTTGACACTTCTCTGGTGTCCTTTTTACTCAAATTTGTATTGAATAAGCAACGGTGTTTGTAAGAAACTTGTGGAACTAAGAGTGAGAACCAGGCTGGAAAAACTGTAAGAGTTCAAATATGTAGGGTATGTGATGCTTTCTCCAGCTTTGACTTTTTTTGAGTTCCTTTTTATTGTGAATGTCTTGTTAATTTTTTGTTAAATTCTTTGACCATAACTGTGACCAAAGAGAGGAATGCATTTGACAAGTGCAATAAAGCAACTGTTCCATGTTTATGGCAAGTGCTATACTTCTATGCTATTAATTCAAATTGCCTGGATTCTTATAAAACTGGGACCGTGTAGGATTACCTACCTTGCTGGAACACAGTTGAAATGGATCATACTACAAAGTATTTCACATCTCCCTATCAGATTTTAGAGGAAATAATCTTGGAGTCATAGGGGAGGCATATGTCTCTGGAGCACAGTTGTTTTAGGTGCATTTTTGTATCAAGCAACCATTGGGAATCCCAAAGAGAAATAGCAGGAAAATGCCATTAGGTAAAATAGAATAGTTCAGTGCAAAAAGAATAACAGTTGTACTGCATGTGAGGTAATGACACTTACTATGATACAGGTAACATCATAAATGCATTTTGCTGCAGTACTGTAAATAAGCAGAGAAGGTGACTGTAATACTCTTTGAAGAGGAACAGTGTTGAGAAGTGTGTGTGGGGAAGCTTCCTCTCAGCAGACTCCTGCTGAAAACCCAAGGTGTGCGAATAATTGGTTATTTTTCTTCAGTTTGATTGCTGTACAGGCAAGGAAAATTTATTTGGGGTCAGACAAACTTTTTAGAGAATGAAAAAAGCATTATTGTGTTCCAAGAACAAGACACTCATTCAATCTCAGGTATTTTCAAACTCCCCCCCCCCCCCCCCCCCCCCCCCACCCCCCGCCCGGGCCCCCCCCCTTCCCCCCNAACAGTAAGAAATCTGATATCTTCAAATCTTGTTTGTTTGTTTGTTTGCTTTTGATTAGTTGGTTGGTTTGTTGTTTGTTTTTAATTAACAGGGTAGAATTCAGAAGTCATGTACAGCTCCAAGATACCTGTGGGAGGGAGTGTGGGCATCTCTACCTCTTTACATATGGCCAGTAGGGTTAACAGTAAAGTCACAAAGCTGTTGACACTCTCCTCTCTCCTGTGAGCCTGGCAGAGCAGAATGAGGGTCTGAATTCAAGTTTCTGTATCCCAAAATAGTTCTGACCATTGAATGAAGGATATGAAGTGGAAAAGCCAGCAGGAATGACCATAGTGAACAGTACCTGTACAGGTAACTTAAAAATACTTCTGTTTTTTACACTGAGGAGGAGGAGTGGAGTTGCAGCAGGATGGACATCCCCAAATACACAGGGAAGGCTCTTCTAGTTAAACCTTGCTCGACACTACTTGAGTTTAGGATCAGATCAGATAAGTAACTAAATGCTGAGTAAATTACATAAGTAAGTACGTAATTAAGTTGAATTGAAATGCATTTAAGTTTGCATACACTTTCTTTGAAGACTGGTCCTAAAGATTTTTGGTACCAAAATAAAGATGAGCTACTCTGCCGTCGGTGTTCCCTTCCAGGGAAGGACTGTGTGTTATGCTCTGCTGGATCTTCACGTCCACGGCGCGCTCGGTCACTTCTGGTCAATGACTGCAACCTGATAGCCATCACTAAACCTGCAGCATCTTGTGGAAGCAACTCTGCTTAAAAGCAGAGGGATAGTCACCATGACAAGAACAGCTTGTACTTGTATTAGAGTCTGAATGGGACCGAGATATTTGGATTTTAGAGGTGGCTGCTTATGTGCCAAAGTGGCTAACCACTCTTTTTGCCAGCTCCTCATCTTTGTGTTTTAGTCTCAGCTCTAAGTACCTACTAAGCAGTTAGTGTGCAAATGTATGGGTGGCTTTTTGAACTGCAATATTTGAGCTTTAAGTGTCTCCTGACTTTGACGTCAGTGGACCTCACCATTGATCTTGGACAAATTCTTTTTATTTTGTCAGGCTTCTGCTCTGGAAATGAAGTTATATTCCTTGCTGTCTCCTCATGAGTGACAAATATAAGGCAACCATAAAGGACTTATCACTAATCCTGCAAAATTAATTTCATAACAAAGTTGATCACTGAACAAACAAATATAGCTGGGAAGACAGCATTAAGATATCTTCATGTGGTTTGAGTCAACTTTCTCCTATTAACAAATGTCAAATATTTTCTTTATGGTGCCATTCTTGTACTCTTGCATTTTATACCACTATCTTAAACACTTCAATGCTCTGGTGTTCGCTTGGGTCCTTAAGGTGACTTTTAACACTAGTGGCAGAAAGAATGATCCATTGGTGCTCTGTAAGTATAATCTTGAGGTCTGTGGTATATGTCATCAACCAGAGTGTGTCATTCCACGCCTGTCATGTTAATTTTTTAACTTGTGCATGAGAAGAAGGCTTGTATTTGAGGTCTTTACTTTAGGCCTGTGTCCTCTTTTCTGAAAACAATGTTCCTACTGATATTTAGCATTTCTGTTCCGTAAGGGGTTCCTAAAGAAGCTTTTCTTCAAAGGTTTGCATTGGTAGAATTTGAGAAGCGAAACTGTCTGCTGCTAGGGCTTCCTTCCATATGTGCCTTTCTTGGAGTCCACCCTTAGATGCACTGGGAAGAGTAGGACATCCCAAGCTACACGTTATCCTATAGCTAATGCCAACTGTAATTTCAAGTGCTCCCCACTAATCTCTTCCCCTCATGCATTATTTCCTTGTGCAGCATTAACGCACCACATGCTGATCCACTGTTGCTTCATGGATTTAGAAAATAATCTACAGGCCCACAATGATGTAAAACATTAAATATTGTTTTAAATATCGGAGGCGCCATCCTGCCTACACGGTACTTAGGGTGGGCAGCACGCCAGCACGTTTGCTGGCATGCGGCTGAGAACTGGAGCATGCCTGCTCCCAGCGAGCAAAGCAAAGCTCAGGACAATAAGGCAAGAACGATGACAGACAGGGAAGGGCTGGCTTATGGATTGTGCTGTTTGACCATAATATGGGCTTTGGAGACTATACTGTCTGGAGGGCTAAGGGTTTCTTTCTACACTCCTGCCTTACTGCCTGCACCTGCCCATCTAAGGGCAGGCAAGAATGAAAAGACACTTTATAGAGCTTCCAGGAGCTTGTCAGTTAGTTATTGCACGGTTGGGTTTGCACTAGCTCCTTATTACTTGTTCTCTCACTCTTGCCAGATAACAGTGGGCTGAGTGCATTTCTTCTGAATTTGCTTCCCTCTTCCTCTTTGCAACAGCAAAACGCCTGTATCTCCATGGCGGGAGGCCGGGGGGAGAGCTGAGGAAACCTGTGTGCTGCATGTGACTGACACAGCGGGAGTCATTAGCTGGAAAGAGCTGTGAGCATAAGCATGGGAGCTGGGAATAAAATTTCACCTCCATCTTGCAGAATGCTGCTTCAAAGCTCGTGTGTGTGTGTGTGTGTGTGTGTGTGTGTGTGTGTGTACAGGGAGCAAAGGTAGTGCATAGTGTCTGCTGCGTTGTTTTGAGAATGGTCTGTGGAGAATCTGTGTGCAGACACGTCAGAGCTGTGCCTTTTCTTTCTGCTCCAGAGGAGTTTATTGCCTCTACATCCCTTCCTGTGAAGTGGCTCATCTTCACTCTGCACTAGTTATTCTAGTTGGTGTGCAGGAAGTCATGATGGGCTGCTCTTCAGCCCCTGGCTTTCAGCAATGTATCCATGCCTACACTCACTTTTTGGACAGGGCCGACTAGAATAGAGGATGTTTTTCCTTTTCTTTCTGTTGACTTGGACCATGGAGGTATAAGTAACCACAGGGAGTCATCCTGTTTCCATACTGAAAAGTTGCAGTTCCATGATGTCAACCTAAAAGCTGCAGAAGCCCGGATGGTGGCAAGAGTGCTGTGTTCATCTGCTCAGCCCTCTGAGCACAACCTGCTCGTCTGTCTGCATTGGTCATAAACGGTGCTACGGTTTTAGGCTGTGTCCAATGCCTAAGGAATGGTGACCTGATATGTTTCAGATGTTGGGAAAACATCAGTCACCTTAGGCTTCCTCATCACCACATCAGCTCCTGTCTTTGTGTCCATTGCTCCCAAATTCCTTGTCAGGCAAAGCTCTCACCTCTTGCAAGGTGTGGTCCTGCAGTTCTGAATTCATAGCACAGTGGATAAGGTTTTGTAAAGCAAAGCTTCAGCTATGTTGGAATCATTTTACTCATGAGCTACTTAATATAGTTCCGTATACTACAGTGTCTGTATGGAAGAGGCAGAGGAAAAAAAGGGTTGCCTAAATATTACCAAGTACAAATCAGCATGGTATGATGCAGCCAAAGGTGTGGTCTATTTATACACCCATCCTTTAATGCATGTGAATGTGCTTAATTCTGTGAGAACCTGTAAAGCCAGGAGCTATATGAACTTGGCTGTCACACACTCCTAAATGCATTATTTCTCCTTTTGTCTGTAGATCCTTCTAATGCCAAATGGCTCAAGAACTTCAAAGACATACCACAACTTAGATCTGTCCTTCATGCTTTTGGTTCCTTTAATGTCTTGCTGTGGCAAGCCACCTTGTCACTGGCTCTAGATTCAGACTTTTAAATATAAGCAAATTATAACAGCTCGTGTTACCTGGCCCAGTTGAGCTAGAAGTAGGCACTTTGTCTCATTTAGAAAAGCAGGCATCTCTCTTCCACTGGACTCAAACTGCTCACTAGCTTTGAAATATTTCACCCTGCTCTTACACCCCAAGTTACAGCTTATTTTGTCCAATTCATTAGGTCTTATTTCCAGAAACTGCTGTATCTCAGAGGACTTCTGAGATGATTACAAGGTGACTAATATAGGTACGGTACCTGACCTAATTTTCGTGTAATTGGCATAGATTACTTGCTGAAGCTGCTTTCTCGTCTAAGAGATTAAAGTAAGCCTTGCAGGACATTGAAGTGGCATCTTGGAGCACTTACAGGACACAGATGAGACTCCTGAATTTTCTCTTTGCACACTTAACTCTGTGTAAGCTTAGGCTCTTTTGAAGAGTTGCTGTAACTAGTTAAGCTGGAACACAAAATGAGCAAAAAACAGAAATGCATTTTAGCTACAAACCTCTAAATGCAGTACTCTCATTTTTTGACCTAGCTGACTGGGTAAGACAGCAGGTGTGTAAGCAATACTTTCCCACTTTTGGCTGTCCCAGTGTGCTGTTCCTTCCCTTGCTGGCCAGCAGCAGGCAATAGTGTCCTGTCATGTTCAGGTGCACAGTGGGTCTCTAACCTGAACTGCTAATCAATGGGATTAGCTCTGAGCATGTGCAATAAGCTTGACAAATGGAAAAACAAAAGGAAGATATTACTATAAGACAATGTTGTCTGCAAATGTAGTCAGTCACCTTCTCTTCTTTCATTGAGCTGTGTGTAATCAAAAGATTAACATTGGGTTGTTTCTGAAGAAAATACTCCCCCATTTAATGCCAAGAACACCTTGTTTCAGCCTGAGCATGTGTGCTTTGATTCTGGTGTATTAGAAAAAATGCAGTATGTGTAAAACTGAAAATTATGTGGGAAAGACATGAAGATGCACAAACCAGGGAAATTCCATGGGTAGAAGGATCTTGTTAAATGGATTTAGGAAATTCTCATAAATATCTTTTAATGTGATTTAGGTCTTTTTTTCCTCTCATGTCTCATCCACATGATAATGAGATATTTTGTTCCACCAACAAAATGGAGCATTAGCTTAGAGGACTGGATTACTCATAGCAGAGACATGGCTGTTATGTGCAAACTTTCGATGTTCTGCCAAGGTCAGTTTGTGGGGGTTGAGATGAAACTGTTTCCTAAACTGTGAAAGTGATCCCGGGTACCCAGCCTGCTGGAATGCCTGGAGGTTTTATGGATTCCTTCCCCTTTAAGCCCACTAGCAGGGTATCTGCTAATGCAGGCTCTCTTTTCCTGCCTGCATCTCTCTAGTGAGGCTGACTTAAGGGAAAGCACTTTGCTTTGCTTTGACTCCTCATTTTATTTTCTGACTTCTTTGCCTGCAGAAGGAGCTCCTACACCAGCCTTTTCTGTAGATAACCAAAGCAAAAGTGACTTCAGGGCATTGGAAAAGATGAATGTAACACTTATGCTTGAATATGACACCAGACCCACAATAGGAGTGGGAAGGTGTCAGGTTATTCTCAAATCTACTGTTATAGCCATGAGGAAAGGTGGTATCTGCTGTTGGCAGTTCAGTGGTGCTCCTGCTGCTGCCCTGGCTGGGCACCAAACCTGCTATGGTGCAGGTACAGCCCATGGTGTTTTGCAGTGGCCAGGCACAGTATGGCCCAGGGACCCCCACTGCCTGTGACTGGATTTTGGGACTGACAGGCTTGCATGAGTAACCCCCTGAAGCCAAAAAAAGAGAGTTAAACCCAGGTAGCTTTATGTGTCTCAAATCTGACTCACTCCTTCCTTGTCTGGGAAGGGCTGGTGACAGGTTTCATGTCATTCAGGCAATGGAAACAAAAGGTAGCAGAATAAATTTTGACTTGGGGCTGAGGAATTACAGCGGGCTTGTTCCTTCCTACCAACTTAGAGGAGGTGTGCACTTGCAAGTCCTATTACCAAACTGGTCTTAGTGGTGCCTGAAGTTTGCTGGAAAGATCCCTCCCGAGGGTGCTTTCCAGAGCATAAGTGTATTGCCCCCAGTTCAGGCTGGCTTTGCACACTCCTCCTGCTGTTCACAGGCTGGTGCTGGTCTGTCTGTGCTTGCCCAGAGCTCCTGCAGGTGACCACAGCCTCTGCCTTAGCTTCCCATTTCTGATGGCTCAGAGCTGAGCATCTCTGGGAAAGCTTCATGTTAGAAGCATGCACCAGCATGAAGGTGTCAGAGTAGTATCTTTAACTGCTTGAAGTGGTGCAGTTACAAACTATGTCTGTTTAGGAACATACTTCTTTATGGAAGAGGGTGGAAGACTATTGGGATGAAGCTGATAAGCAGCACCTGGAAAGATAAAGTTGCTAACATATGGTTTTTCTCTATATAATGTGACCCCTAAGGTAATTTAATGCATCTCGATGTAATTGGGAACTACTCTGACTTAAATGCAGAGCTGGCATGCAGCTATGTAGAGTTTGATATGTTTTTTGAGACAATCCATATCCGATTTTTGCTACAGCAGAAGCAGAGGGCTGTGCTGAATGAACAAAGGTGTGCATATACATGCTACTGTGGTATGGGAGTTCACAAGAGTGAGCCTAGAGGATGCAAATAAGGATCCTGCAAGGACAGAACTCACCAGACCTGTCTTAAATCGATGGTAGCCTTTGAGATTAACCCATTCTCTGCCTATGAGGCAGATGAAGTTGGAAATATGTGCTTGGGGTGAAGTGGAGGAATCCCACTTGAAGGATCAGACACAGATTGTATTCCCAAGTCTTCATTTAACTGCCTTCAGATTTTTAAAATCTTTCACTCCTTGCCTGTGCTATACAGGATTTTAATTCAGGAGTTAAAAATCTAAGGGACATCTTACTTTGCTGGGATTTCTAAACTTTCATGATGTCACTGGCAGACATGGATCCTGGGAAGCTCTGTCTTAGGGCAGGACCTGAAGATGAAGGTTCTGTGTAAGTACAAAAAGTAGTATTAAATTTCAATCAGACCTAGAAAGAAACAGTAGAGGGCAGAAAGATTTCTTCCCTCAGCTGGAGCAGTTACTCTCTTCAGACCTGTAAAGAGAATCTTGCCCAAACTCTCTGAACTTGCTTTAAAGTACATCTGAGATCTCAAGTAGGTGCCAGCTCTAGTGTATTTACTGTCTGAACAGAGACAATGCACTACAGCCTCACCCGAATTTTATTGGAATCAGCTGCCACTACCCTGGAGCAGAAGCAAGAAAAAACAAAATTAATATTTGGATAAACAGCCCATTAATTTGATGACAACTGTTGTTCTCCCTTTCAGGGTCCAGAGAGCAGCCTGGGCAGTGAGCTAATGAGAACACCAGAGCTGTGCAGACTTGGGGGAGGTGGGGGGTAGAGAAGAAAACAGAACAAACACTCTTTTTGTAGCTTGGAGCTAAGGGGATTCAGCCAAAGGTTAATTGCTTTCTACCCTAAAATGCTGTGAAGTGTTGCTGCATGGTGTCATACAGCTGCTTCATCCCGGCCTAGGGGTGTCTGTTTCAGTGGTGGGTGGCATGAGCCAATATCCTTTTTTTAACCGCATGGGGGTGTTGCAAGGTCTCTTGCATTAAGACTTCCAAAAATCTGGTAGAGCTTGGTTGGTATTGTTTGGGATATCACTGCACCATGGAAGCAGTTAGCAAAAATACTAAACGAGCAGCCCCTCTGCCTCCTCTCTTCTCCCTCATTGGCAAAAATGTGTAGAGTGAGCAGCAAAGTCTTGATGGGTGAGATCTTTGGAGCTGGGAGGAGCTGTGAACTTGAGGAAAGGGGCAGACTATCTCTCTGTGGTCACCTGCTTCTGCAACAAGCATGTTTGCTCCCTTCACTGCCAGTGGACAACCAATTGCCAAATTCTGCATGCCTGCTCAGATGTGGGGGTACTGAGCTCATGTGTAAACCATCTTCTCCTAGCTAACTAGCCTCCTTCCATCACAGACTTGAGGCTCTACAGTGGATAGGTAGTCATAATCAGCACCAAGGAAACAGTGAAACATCAAAGCATCTTGAGAAAAATGATGGGGAGCAATAACAAGCTGTAGCTGAGACCTGAGAGTAACCTTTAGCTCTGTATTATGAGTATGTTGTAGTAAAGGCTCAGAATATTCATGTGGCCTTTGTAACTGGCAACAGATGTTGCTTTGGAGAACAAACTTTCTGCCGTGAAAAACTTGTCTTTGGTGCCTCTCAGGTGAAACTCTGCTTTGGACAGAGGAGTACCATAGTGAAATTATCCTTAAACTCTATCTTGGTCACTATAAAACGTGACTGTCTCTTCTTGATTGTCTGCTTTCTCGTTGAAACCGGGTGCTAATATAAAAGCCACATAGCCCACTTCTGTACTACTAACTTGTGCTTGAGCAAGTGTGCGCTCATTGAAGGTTGGAGCCTGACTATTTTCAATGCCCAGCTCAGGTAACGAGGAGTTGTTTCCTCTGTGATTCTTATACCGAATGACAGGATGGTCTGAGAAAACCCTGAAGGTTTCATTAACGTCTCTTCCTATCTCAGTCATGTGTGCATGGCTGACCCTGCACTGCTGTGCACCCAGTCTGGTTCCACCCAGCTGCCAAAACGCAAAGTGTAGGATCACAGCACCGTTCCAAATAATAAGACTTTTTCCAGACTTAATCCCCCTCAGAAAGAAGAAGATGCAGGCAATAGAGGAACTAGGGCTAGGTGAGCTTTGGGCTCTGGTTTGCCCTCCATGTAGATCCCTCCCCTTCTCTTTCAGACAGTAAAAGAACAGGTCCCAGTTGGTTTGCTTCTAGAGAACAGTCCTAAGTTGCTTGAATGGCGCTCAGGCAGCTAATGGTCAAATTTGGAGCAGGGGCAACCCTTAGTGGATAAACTGTCACCAAGAAGCTTGCAGCTCACTGGAGAGCCAGCGTGCGTTGGAGCTGGTAGTGTGCCTGTCTCCTTACAACACAGAGCTGCTGCTCTTGTTACCTCATGTATGTAATCCTGTTAAACACTCCCAAGAGCTCCCTTTGTCGGGGCTGGCCCTTTATGGTCGATGAGGGGAGGAAAGGCTGGGGTGAGCAGGCACCGGGCTCAGGTGGGAGTGCTTTCCAGCCTTAGGGTGCCTGAGGAGGAACTGTCCTGGGGTTACCAGCTTTTCAAAGCTTTCTGTCTTCAGGTTTGTGCTTGCACCCCTTCCTAGCTCTGATTTTAAGTGCAGATAAACTGCCTTTGTAGTTTTGATATATGTGAAGTGGTTAAAGCATCTTTTCAACAAGTTTTTGATGTGTTCTGCTTTTAAAGTGCCCTATTGCAAATAGGGTGATGTACCTCTGCTTTTGCTGGAGCGGGGTATCACAAATAAGATGAGGCTGTCTTTCTGCGTATCAGTACAATAGAAAACCATGAGTTTTTCTAGAAGAAACTTGTCAGAGTCAGCAGGATTGCCCAAACTTTCAGAGTGAACTGCAACCCACACACTACCAATGGTAGAGCTGCATGGTATCACTCCTGTTTTCTTTTCCCTACTTGTCTTCTGGCCTAATTGAAGATGCTGAAGCTGACTTGTTAGATTGCAGCATGAATGGTCACTGAGCCCAGCATGACTGGGAACAGCGTTTGTAATATTGCTTCCATGACTCTATTAGCAACAATTTGTATGAGTAAGTTGGCAGAATAGTTATGGGCCATCTGCCTGCATCTGGAGTTGCTCAGCAGCCTAAAAGTATACTTTGAAGTCAGCTCTACTAGAGCTGACCCTAGTAAGTTCTTGCTTTTCATTCCTAGAACTGTTGCACAAAGTTAGCATCAAGTGCTATCTTGGAGTCCTGGATCTTGTCGTTGAAGCAGATATGAAGTCTGAAAGACTTTGCAGGGTCTGAGAGATTTCCAAAGTAGCTTTAGACTTTTTGACTGTTTCACAGGATACAAATCTTTCCTTGTTTTCTTTTTTTTTTTTTTTCCCCACATTAAACTCATTTAACAGCATTAAACTCATTTTCTGCAAACCTGCTTTCAACGGTCTAGCTAATTTATACTGGAAGTAATTGGACACACCTAATGAAAAGCATAGTGGAATTTTGCTATGAACTGCAATGTTCTCTTCAAGTCACTGGTCTCTTCTATTTCATAATTGTCATAACAGCAGTTAAGTAACCTGATTTCTCCCATTCCCTGCCAGTGACGAAAGCTTAAAATGAGTCTTCAAATCTGTAACTCTTCTCTAAAGCTTCCTTAACAAAATGGCATTTTTTCCTCTCTTAATATCTAACATTAGGCTGCTGTTCAGACTTCAGAAACCTCTGACTGGAATAGTTAACCATGGCAAAGGCTTTAGATACTCTAAGGCTAGTGCTTATCTTGAAGAGTCCAAGGGGATCATGGTGATGCTGTTTGTTTGACTGCAGTGTCTTCTTGTGTAGAGACTCTGTTCATCTACTCTCAATTCCATAGAAAACTAATGTTATGTGCTTATCTACTTATTCCATATCAAGATTCCGGTCCATACCAAGAGCTTTAGTGTTTCTGGGCAATAGCAGCACTTGTTCTGCTATTGTGGTTACAGCTTTTCCTAGTGTGTCCCTAGCATGGCTGGTGCAACATGGACGGTGTGTTGAGTTGTTCCCTCTCCCTCTTCTGTAGGGTTAACTGAATAGCACCTTTCCTGTGCTTTGTGAGGGTTCTCAGTCACATAGCCTTCTTCAGCCTTTGGCAAGGCTGTGGCAGTATGCACAGAAGGCACCACAGAGCTGTTAGTGAACTGTAAGTTGCTGCCATCTACCAGCTCATGTAGGGAATTCTCACGTGGTGTGGTGAATGCTATGAGCTTTGCCCTTGCTCCATGGGGATTTGTCTTTGACTGGGCCTGTTCTCAAGCTCTTGAAGAAAATGGATACCTCATCTTATCTCTTCATGGACAAATTAACTTTGTCTGTAGGTGCATGCAAAAAACCCAGAAAACCCCAAAGAAAACTAAACACCAAACAAACAAATAAAACCCGATGTGAATCTAAGGTTTTTAAACAATCACTGTCTAGCCCAACTCTATGGGACAGATTTCTTTATGTTACAGGTTCCTGTTCCAGAAGGCTTTTTAAACAATGAAGAGGGCTGGAAGGTATTTGGGCTCCTACAGTATAGCCTGCTCTCAGCAAGAGCTTCTGCTCTGTGTTCAGTCCAGAGACGGTCTTAGCCCATCTCTGTGAGCACAACTCAAATGCTAGGAATTATTTCTTGTGGAAACTTTAGCTATTGTGCTTAGTGGGTTTACAGGAGCTTTTTCAGTCCCCTTTTAATGTATTTGTGTTGGTGGGGATTCTGAGTGGAATTACATGCCCAGGCTTTCAGATAACTGCTGTAAATACACAGATCCACTCCAGTCTCTTACTTCACAGTAGCAGCTGCTGCGGTGTTCCAGAAACTTCATAGCTTTGACTGCATCTTATTAGTTCAGCACACTATTAATATCCCAGAAGCTTTTTGTATTAGTTTCCACACTTAATATTGGTTCTCTTTCCTTCTTCCGTGCCCCCTATTTCACATTCAGTGATTAAACTAAATTCATCTTGGGGCTGTTTCAATTAAGATGCCCTTGCTGCCCACACCAGAGGGGAACCAGACTGGAATAAAACCAATTGTGCTAACAGTCACCTGATATATTTAGTGGCAGTGTCATCTGACATGCATTTATGATCAGAAGTAGTGTCTTTCTGCTTCTATATGGAGCATTTGTAGTGCTGGCAAAAACTTTCCAGAGAAACAGCTGCTGATTGGCTCTTCTTGTCTATTTGGGGAAGGATCTGTCCTTAAATACTTAGTTATTTTGCTTTCTAAAAATGACTCAAGCACTTGGCACTATCAGAATTGGACTTAAAACTTTACTGAGATGAATTGGGTGCATTGCACTAAGACCTGGTGAATCTTTGTCTCCCCTGCAGAAATGAAGGCACAAATACCAACAACTGCGTGGAGGTACATTTCGGACCAGTCAGTTCATGGCGCTCTAAAATGCAAATTACAATCAAAACCAAATTTTACATTATTACAGTTAAGTGGTTCTGGTGGAAAGGCTACAGGACTGAGGTGCATTTCAGCTACCATTTCTTCTTAAGGTAAAGAAATTCTGTCCCAAATGGCAGCAACATCTCTCATTTGAGGTGCTGTGTTTCAATAAGGTAGAGAATACAGGTTGTCTTCTGAGTAGGGATTGGGACTCAACTTGCCTTTGCCAGTCTGCTAATAACCAGAAACTGGACAAGAAGGAAAGCTCCATCAAGCATTTGGCATGACTTCACCACCCTCCAAGTATGTAAACCATCTGGATGACAGCTAACTCTGAGTGAGGCACAGGTTCTAGGTTTGGCAGCTCACCAACAAGAATAAAAGTATTTTATCCCTTTGGTTGAGAGTAAGTGCTTCCCACTGATTCTCAGAGCACTTACTCTCATCCAGACAGCTGGTAGAGTACCGAGGGAAGGGTTTTAGTCAGAGCCGAGGGGCTTTACTCACCCCTGAGCTCTTGCTGTGACACCTCACTCAAGCGAGAGCAGTGGAGGAATTCATGTGGTATCACCTTGAAACAGAGGCTAGCTTAGGACAGCTTGAGGGTCTAGGACACTGATACAGCTTCCTGTCCAAAACAGTTTGAATTGGCTGATCTGCATGGCATGTTGTCAGCCATCAAGGTGAACTGGCGGAGGCCTGGCTACTGGTCAGCAGGCTGGACTGGGCAGTAGGAAGTTATTAATAGCTGCTCTTCCATGGAAAGAATGAGTTTGGCTTAGATGTGATACGAAGCTGCTAGCTGGTACAGCAAGCAAATGCTGGAAGTCTTGTTTATTAGCACTTGAATGAGCCTGTTATGCCTTATGAACTTTGAGCCTCATGGCCTGAGGTCTCCTGGTATCGGCCTCTGAATCTGAGCTGTGTGGTCAGGCCAAACAGGTGCAAATCTGAAGAAATGAGGCTGTCAGCTCTTGGTCAGCCTCAGGGTGTGGTGGGTGTTTCTTCTGTTCCTCAGCAAGTTTAGGTTCCCTCAAGTTCCCTTATGCTCCAGTTCTCACCTGTAATAGTCACCTCTCTGTTTCTGAAACAACTTAATTTAAGGACAGAGAAATGAGAAAGATGCTTTTCCACGCACTAAAATTTTTGGAAAAGAAGATTATTTAAAATCTAAACCTAAACATGATGAATGTGGAACAAAGAGTGGAGGAGATTTGGTGAAGTAAATAAAAATTCTCCTCTTGAGTGGAATGGCAATGAGGAATTTCTTATGGGGATTTAGCTGGATCAAAGGTTACAGTAAAGCACATGAGTAATAGATTAGCTTTTCCGTGAGTCAGGCAGAGCAGTGTGAATGTGTCTATATTCTATGAATTTGCTTAACTGGCTGAAAGAATTTTGAAACTTACACCCTTTGAGGTATGGGAAAACCACTCTTTTCAACTGAAAAGTTGAAAACTGAGTCCAGTTTCTAGGTCACTTTGACTACAGCTTCACTTGGAGTACAATGAGGAAAATGCCGTAAGGTCTCTGTCCAGATAAAAATCCACCATTGAAAGTGTGTGGTCATGACAGCCTCTTACCCAGTTTTGGGGACAGTTGAAGTCAGATGAAGGTTTTTGGTGTGCAGTAGCTATAGCACACCCTGGTCCACAGGGATGGGATCAGCTCTCACCGGAAGAAGAGGCGGTGGCATAGCATTTCATACAACGTGCTTGGTGGTGAGCGTCTTGGTCATAAACTATACTAATAGGTCCTCTCCTTTTAATGGCTTATGGGCAAACTGTGATCAGAGTGGCTTTAATGATGTTATTGTGAGTGTCTGTTGGGCTTGTTTTTGTGCATTTGATTAGAGTTTGGCATTTTTAAGGTGAAGGCTAGGAAAATAATAAAGTGGTATTGTCTGCAGTTCAAGGCTTGTATTTCCCTTTGTATCCTTCAGTTCTCTTCAGGAACAGCTACCCCTTGCAGGAAACTAATACAGGCTCTGGGTTAATACACAGAAGTCTCCAAACCAAGCCCTGTTTCAGTGGGACTCGCATTATACATCCCTTGTAACAACTGGTGCTTCTTAAGCTTGCTCCCAGAATAACTATGTGGATCAAGTTTTGTCGTCTCCCTCATCTTAAAGCTTACACTTCTGATTGTCCTGCTTAAAAAGAGGTTGCCAACTGAGGAGGGGGAGTGAACAAGAGTTGGTGGAATATCCATTTCTTATTAAAAATAGTTCTTATGAAAATAGTTTTTGTCCTGACTCTTGTAGAGAATCTCTGTTTCCTTGATGGCTTGTTGCTGATCTCTGTTCTTGTCTGTTTGACTTCCGCCCTGGAAAACAGGTGTAGAGATGCTATAAGTAGCAAGAAGTCTAATGCATGCAGTGAGTTCCTTGCAGACTCTAAATTACAGTTTTCCTTCCTGTGCCACAACCTCAGGTCCCTGACCTGCAACTGCAGCATATTTTCTGTGACTAACAGCTGTAATTCCCTAATTATCATGCTCTGTTCTCCTGCTGTGCTGTAGACTTGGTTGCCAAGGAAGCAAACCAAGTTTCCTCATTCCTACCCTTGCTCTGTATACTTCCAACTGTTTTAAATCCACCATTTGATGCAGCCCATAAAGACAAATGACTATCTCTTGTTTCAAATATTCAGTCTCCATAACACGTTACGTAGCTGCGTGCTGGGGACGAAGAGGGCAGAATAAGTCTTTCTGGCCTTTCTTTTAGTGAAGGCAGTTGGTCCAAAACTATTTCTAGGTCAGAAAAAGTACCTTTATTAACTGTGGCCATCCTGTGTGGAGTGCTGGACTAAAGGTGGTCTCAGGCAGTGGACCCAAATAAATGGTACTTCTGTAATGTGACTGACAAAACTTCTTTAAACCCCCGGAAAACAAAGTTGGGCATTAAACACTGATGGCAGGTTCTATGTGTGTGCTGTAACTGGCATACAAGCCTCATCGTTTGATGATGACTGACGTGGTAATGGGGCCAATGGGTCAGTTTCTTTTTGCCCTCACTCTTTTTGATGTTGGGAAAAAATGATTGTATGCCTGATAGAAAGAGAATAAACCTGTGCTAATCTAGATGGCTAGAGCAATACAGACAGACTCTATTGTGACAGATAAGCAGCTAATTAAAATATCACAGAAACATGTTAAGCAGCAGGAAAACCATCTAGTTTCCTAAAAAACTACAACTTAATATTTAACCTGCGAAGTATGCAAAGGCATACTTGTGTACTGCATGCACATTAGGCTTTATTGGATGATGCCCATCATCTTCCTGCAGGATGCGCAAAGGCAAGTCTAATGCTCCATGCAATTGTCAGTTTGGACTTGATCAGTGTAATGTGGCTGTGTCCAAGACATTCACATAAAGCCCCCATTGCTCTTGGTGGGAGTTGGTGACAAACAGGAATGCTTTCCACAAGCCCAGCCTCCAGTAATTAATTCATGTCTCGCTCCAGAAATATCATCCAAGTTGCAGCATGAATGATGTCTCCTAGGTCACAGGATAAAAATTAGTGACTCCACAGGGGGTTTGCAGCTTGACTCCTCTGACTGTTAAACTGAGAAGGGGGAGGCTGCTCCTTCCTCTGGATCACTGGAGTTAAATCTACAATGGGGTCTGGTAAACATGACACCCGAGGTCGGGGGGGAAAGCAATAAAGGAAATTATCTATTTGGCCTCAATCAGAGGAAAAGGAAAGATGAAATACAACTGCCAAAGTAAAGGAATAAGTTTAAAGAATACAACAGATGTCCCTAGAACTAAGATTATCCATAACTGCTTTATCTGCAGACTTCACAAAGGACTTCATAGAGTGGATCATGTAGCTGGCAAGCATGGATCAGGTATGGATGCACATAATCTAGGGAGCCTGTTGTGGATGTATTTGCACTACAGAATAACAGTGGGGAGAACCACTCCTTACATGGCAATTCTGAGCTGTTCAATGCATCCAGATTTCATAAACTCTGCGGGTCAAGTTGTTGTCTTCCCCAGTGAGCTCTCATGGACATGTGCTGCTGGTGGCCTCAAGCTGGGACTGGGTGACTTTTGGTGGATGGCTGTTGGTGAACAGAGTGAGCAGCGCTTAGTTACTGAAGGACTCCAGAAGGGAGGAGGGTGCACTCACCTGTTTCTGACTCAATGAATAAACAAACAACTAGAAACAACCCAAACCAAGGGACCTGTATGAGACAATGAGTAACCAGATGAATGATCCTAGTATCATAACTTGTGTGGCAGCTTATTTGGAAATGGCTTGTTTTAACTTTATGGACAGAATGGCTGTGATGGACCTGATGAGTATTTTATGGTAGTGCTCCCTGGTGTTGCACAGACATTAACTCTCAAGACTGGCAAATGAGTACCTCTTCTTCAAACTTTAAGAAAAGTATTGAAACTGAAACTCTAGAAATTCTAGATGAGAAAATGTAGTGGTTTCATGAATCTTTTATAATGTGCATGTCAAAAAGGAATGCTGGAGGTAGAAACTGGCTGAGCACAAAAGGAGGGAAGCATTCAGGTCTGCTGCTCTTAAACTCGGAGGAGTCCAGTGATGAGTCCAGGAGTCCAGCCTGACTGGGAGGCTGGAGGCTCAGAGGGTGCCTGGCAATGTCCAACACTGTATTGCAAAGATGGAGTGGGTACTGTTCTCCCCAGCTCGGCAGAGTTTGGGCCTGAACCCTAATGTAGAATATGCAGCAACTTATAGTGCTTAATGGCACCTTTCTGTTGTTGTTTTTTAAGTTGCAGGCTTTCATCACAGTAAACCTGGTGAGTCACTCTATCCAGCATCAGTAAAAGTACAGCTCTTGCACCAGGCTTGATTTGTTAACAGCACTAGGAGAGGTTATGTGAGAAAGACAGGTATCTGCCTGCTAGGCACACGTGCCATCACAGGGAGCAGAAAGATGTTGTGTGACCGTCAAAACTATGCTTAGCAGCCAGGAGCACTGTCCTGCAGCATTCCTGCTAAGGCACAGCTGAAACACCCAAGCTGTGGCACTGGGGAGTTGGGTTTCACAGGGAAGCAAGCTCTTTCATAGCTGAGCATCTGCTGAGCATTGCACAGCACAAGCAAAGGCAGAGTTGCTTGGGGGATACTTTTGACTTGCTTCTGTGGAGGTGATGTTTGCTGAGGGTGTTGGAGTGTGCATCCGTTCTCCTGAAATGAGAGAGAGGGTGTGTTGATAACCATCTTGCTTAGATGAAATGCTTTACTTGGGATAGTGTACATATACTTGGCAAATAAAATGAAGCTTTGACCAGAGAGTTGTGAATTAAATCAACCAACTTGAAGTCCACACTGCAGAGGGATAGTTGGTGTACCATAATGTTAAGGTATAAAAGCTTTTTTTTGCTGTTATTGGTGTTGGTTATTTGGCTTCAAATGAGTGACTCAGATAGGTTATGGACATTGACGTTAACCACTTAAACAGCTGGGGGGAAATGAGTGTCAGTCTCCAGCTTCTAGCAGCCTTCTTTTCCTGTTCTATCCAACTGTACATGGCTTACAGATGTACCACCAGCTACAACATTGCCTTGAGCAAGGCTTGAACGCATCCTGATATTGCTGAGGGTCACAGGGATAAATGCCTTGGGAAAGGTAGAGGCTGAGATGGTCTAAGACAAATATTAATGTGGCTATTTGCCGTTTAGTTAAAGGTGATGGGCAGAGGAAGAAATATGTCTCGGTGGAGATGATGAATGCTGCCTTCTCTGCTCTACTACCAAGGGGGGATGTACTGTGCTTTGCTTTTGCTTTCTATCAATCCCACCAGTGTAAGAAAGGAAGTAGCTGGGAAATCTGAACTGGGAAAGCATGAGTAGCATCCAAGTCACGTCTCCACCAAGTGTCACTAGTGTGGTTTGTATCCCATGTCTGCAGCGTACACCTACTCTGCTTTTCCTGTGTGCAGTAAGTGCTGTGCAGTAGTGGGTTTGTCTCCAGTGGGTGTTATGTGTTTTAAGAGTGTGGGAGGATGTGCTTTGTGTCTCATGTGTTGTGCACACGGGACATGCACAGTGGTTAGTGTCTCACAGCTACAGCATGAATGGCTTGTGCAGTGCAAGAAGCAGCACCCGAGTGCCACTGAGGTTGCCTCCACAGCTGCCCTCCAGCCTGCTCCAACACATTGCACCCCCCTCCTGCCCAGCATGGGTGTTGTTGTGGCCAGCTGCAGCTGTCTGGGGATGGAGTGCCCTGTTGGGGTGCCAGCCAGTCTGGCTGCAGTGCAACAGGATTCTGCCTGCAGCCCTGCTGGTTTTTAAGACTTGGAAGGGTTTTGTGTGTCCCACTTCAGCTCACAGTACAGCCCTGGCTCTGTGTGACCTAAAGCCCCGTCAAGGGAGGTGGTGGTCTAACACTACCTTGGTGCACAGCAGTAGGTTTCTGTGACTGCAAGATCCACCCTACCAGACACAGTCCTGAAGGTGAAGGAGCAGGCACAGCAGATGGCTCTCACGCAAGCACCTCCACTGCAGCAGGAATGATGCTGAGGGTGCTGGAACACTTCCAGCTGAGGTGGGACAGAACTGAAGCTCCTGGAGCCAAGTCTTCTGCTCTTCATCCTAAAGGAAGCATATCTGCAAAAACTTAAATCCAAAGCAGTGTCAATTGTTAGAGACATTTCTCACTGGAACAATCTGGCTTTGTAACTCTCTGTCTAAGGGAGGTGCCAGTTTGCTTAACCTGCTGGGGTAGAAGTCCTATAAACATCTACACTAGTCAGTGAGCCAAAAACTCAGTGGTACTTGGGCTCTGGATCTACTTTTGATTGTTTGCCCTGTGTTCGGTTGCCCCAAACACAGAGGAACAGTGCAGGGAGGCATTAAGGGCTTATTTTCAGCTCACTCACTTTAGATTTCCAAATCTTGATTTATACCACTTCATCAAACTGGACCACAGTTTTTCTCTGGTTTTGCATTTTAACTTACCTGAAAGAAAACCATATATACCTCATATCATGCTGAGTGTTAGAAGTATTTGTTTTTTATTTAAAAAGTGGCTCTTTCAATTTGTTTCTAGCAATTTGTATTTAAAACACACTTTAACAAAAATAAATGAAGCAGGGGCAAGGGACGCTTTACATACCTCACAGCAAGACAAAGGACATGGTAACAATTTCCTTCAAAGGGCTCCACTGTTTCACCATCCACCAGAAAAGGCTGATTTTGGCTGCTAGGCACGTGCAGAGAGGATTTCTACAGCAAAATTTCTTGCACAGGGCCTGTGGGCTCAGCTGCTGCCTGGAACAAGCATCACACGTTAGAAAAGCTGCAAAGATCTGACCCAACAGCTGCTGCATCTTCTGCAGGGATTTAAAGCACTGGAGCCCTTTCTTAACCTGTCAGGAAAGTTAGGCATTTATTTATTTTTTTAATATGTACTTAAATGATATGTATAGAGAGGTATTTATGTATACACACACACACACACAGCCACATGTGAGTACATATATATTTACCTGTTTGTATGTATATGGGTAGATAGACAGATGAAGATGGACATATACTTGACTAAAAAAGACACTTGGAGTGGCCAATTAACAACCAAGCACTACATTATCTAGTTCGGCACTGGACTGCAATGCTGTGCACCTTACAGGCCCAGGTAGTAAATTAAGATGCAACCTTTTCTCTTTTAGCCTGTGTGACAAGTGGCACGAATATGCAGCATAAGGACCAGCAGCAGCTAACCTGCTGCTGAGGATCTGTGACCCATTTCTGTCTCAGCAGCTGAAACTGCGCCTAATATCTTTTTAAAGCCCCCATGTCACAATTTTTAGGCAGGGATCAAAAAGAGGTTGAGAGGGAAGAGACAGCAAGAGTGGGGAAAGCTGCTTTTTCAGAGATATGGTGGTTCCCAGTGTCAAACAAGAGGTTACCAGCCCCTGCTCTGGGGTGAGGATTCCAGCTCCATTACCTTTGAGGAGATGGCTTTTGCCACTCAGCTGAATCCTGTGTCAACGGCTCATCACTTCTTCCTGCGGTTTGTCCCATTCCAATGTCCTCCTTCCCCATGCCCAGTCCTAGGTACCCAGCTCCTGTTTGAGACACAAGCATTAGGTCAGCTGCTGTGCATTTGTAGCTGAAGTGCATTCAGCACCTACTGAAACTGCTACAGCCCTTTATACATGAAATAGATATAATATTCCTAGAGAAATAATAATATATTATATATATTGGTACGTGTAGATATATCAAAAATATGTAAAAGATATAAAAGATCTTTTATAAAAGATCAGTAAAAAGACATCCAATACTGCCGCAACGCCTGTGTCACCCACAAATGGGTGCAGAAACATGTCACTAAAACCAAGGCAACTGAAAAACCGGGTGCCAACAGTGCAGTATATGGTTACACACTGACAGCGAGTGTATGCACACCGTGGTTATGCTTGTTAGCCTGTTTCTTGGAAGTGAAAGTATAGGGTAAGTTACTCCACAGCATATGCTTTTTTCATGAGAGGAAAGCATTTACAAAATTTTCAAGACAGTTCTACAGCTGTAATAGGAGCTTGTACTGTACGTGCTTCTTATGGCGCCTTGTTACTGGGCTCATGCTATAGAGACTTCACTGTTATCTGCAGAAAACTTGGTCTCACTGGGCATTTTCTGCACCATGCTTTGCATTCCTCCTCTTTTCCCCAACCGTCCTTCCCCAACAAAGGCTCTTTTTCAGGAGAATTAAGGCGCAAATCGTCATATCTGTTCCAAAGGCAGAGTGTGTTGGTCTTACTTACTCTGTGAGGAGTACTGGCATTCATGGGGCTCCAACAGCTGGATCTGAGTATTTCCTTTAATTGAACAGGTTTGCAGTCTCTCTGTGCTGAAGCAATTCTCCACATCACACAAGCTTGCATACCAGAATAAAATGAAAATTTAAGAGCGCTGGCTAACAAGACCGAGAAGCTCATTGTTTAAACAAGAGGCTGATTGTCTGGGTACTCAAGTGCCCCATTCCTCCAACATTAAACTCACACGAGGGACAGCAGCCTAATCCACAGCTTGCCGCCAGGTGGTATAGAAATTAATCTTCCACTTACCCGGGCTATTAGTTGCGGTATTCATAAAGGTTTGCAACCCAACGAGGCAAGTGACTAAAATTTTCTCCTTGTCATAGAGGGTCATGGCAACGTGGTGATATAAAATATCAGCCTGTCCCCTGTGGTGAGGAAAGTGTGAACGATGTGCACGGAGCTGGGCGGGGGGGGAGAATGGCACCCCAGCACCTTCTGGTTCAACATGTGCAGACCCAGGCTCTCTGACTGCACAGTGAATATGTTAGGGGATAGGGGATGGACTGGGAAAACCCAGGCTCACCAAGGACCTGAGCATAGGCCACCATAACATGCAGGGCTGAGCAAGTTTGGTGTTTATGAAGAAAGGAAATAAAAACTGATTTTTCTCACATTTTAGCAACGTCAAAACTCCCATTTCTAGTCTGGCAGGCCTCCTGTGAGTGCTGGACACACAACACAGTGACCCTCATTAGGTCTCCCAAAAGCCCAGGGCATGTTTCAGGTATGCTTGCCAGGACATTTAACTCATCTTCCTAACAGGGTATTAGCAGAATAGAAGAGGAAGAGAAATCTAGTCCTTTATTAGTTTGCTGCTCCCTTAAAGTCCAGGGAGGAAAGCGAAAATACTCAGCAGCAAGCAGGTGATCAAAACAGGGACCACATAAACAGAAACATTTGGGAGGGTAAAGCCTCACGAGTGTTCAGCATGATTGCTTCCAGTTTTCATCTCCTCACATTTCACTGCAGACGTAATTCATCGCAAAGCACTGCCAAAGCTTTTTACAACACCAAGGAACATAGAGTTTGATACAGATAATAATATTTACAAATATTACGAATTTCCCCCCCATACTTTCCTGGTGTTTTCCCAGCAGCTTGCAATCCCATCTGGCTACAGCTTTTTTTACTGCCCTCTTAATGACTTCCCTAGCCTCAGGAGCTCCTCGTTGTGCCACAGGGAGATGGCAGCCTCTTCCTTTGCATGTGTGGGACTGACCTATCTTGCTGTGCAAATGGAAAAGCAAACAGTCAGGGCCAAGTGCAAGTCAGTCCCTCACCACGTGTTTGTGCATGACTCTGACTGGGTGCCCAGGTATGTCTCCAGGGCATCCCAGGTTATGCCCCAGGCTGGAGAAACATTTTGCAAAACACAACAGCTTTTAACAAACGGTGACCCCACAGTCCCCCTTTGCTCCATATATTCCTCCTGTCTGTGTCCTCACATGGCAGCAATTTAACAGTTTATGCACCAACTTCTTCCACATCTGCTGTCAAATTTCCAGCTACATCAAATTTTTATTTTTTCAGGGTTTAATTAAGTTAAAGGTCCAAATTTTTACCAGGTAAAAGTAGAACTGAACAAATCTGAAAGGCTTTAATGCAAGGTTGTTTGGGGTTTTTTTTGTTTGTTTGGATTTTTTGTTTGTTTGGTTGGTTTTTTAATGGATCCCATGAATAGCAACAGAGCTAATTCAGAGCTTGGACTTAGAGGAATTTGAATCCAAATTATTTTAGTTCCTCTTTTGGCTTGCTTTATAAAACATACAGCCAATAATTCCACAGCCTCTCTCAAACTCCTTTCTATAAATAACAATTTACCATTGAAAAGAAATGTAAAGGGTCAGAGCTGTGCTCAGAGATTCACATATCACCCACAAAAGGAGCTTCTGAGGAAGTGGAACACAGGCTGAAAAGTAAATTTCCCAAAATAGGAAGAACTGGACGAATAAGATATTTAATTCCTTCTGGTCCCATATCTTTAATTAATCTGGTATTAACCCCACCTGCAAGCACTGCTGCACAGTGAGTCCCTAGACAACTTCACACCTGGCAAAGAGCAGAAGCAAGTCTGCAGTCCCACCACTACCTCCATTCTTAGCCGCCACTGGATCAAGCCTTTGGTATTGAAGCTATTGTAGATTGTCCAAAGAAGGGCCATAAGGATGGTGAAGGGTCTGGAGAAGAACCCTTATGAGGAGCAGCTGAGGACACTCAGTTTTGTCAGCCCAAAGAAGAGGAGACTGAGGGGAGACCTCATTGTGGTCTTCAACATCCTCACAAGGGTAAGTGGAGGGGCAGGTACCAATCTCTTCACTCTCATTACCAGTGATAGGACTAGAGTTTCCTCTAGAAATGGCATAAAGCTGAGTCAGGGGAGGTTTAGGTTGGATATCAGGAAAAGGTTCTTCTCCGAGAGGACGGTTGAGCACTGGAACAGGCTCCCCAGAGAAGTAGTCACAGCACTAAGCCTGTCTGAGTTCAAGACCCTAATACTGTTTCCATTTGAGAAGATACCAATATTTCTCTTGTATAGCTTACTGAAACCTGAGGCTGTAACATCACTGCAATCTGTTTTCTCCTGGAAAAGTTTGTTACTTGGTATGAGAAAACCATTTTGTTTGATACTAAACTTTCAATTAAATTTGTATTTTACAAACACCAAGAAGTTAAATAAGTTGTCTCTCTCTATATAATATCTCTATATATCATAAATATAAAAAAATTACATCTGGGTCCATTTTTGTTACCATTTGTCTGGTAACAAAATGAAAAAAGCCATCTCTGCTACTTTATTTGTCTTGAAACACATAACTGAGTTGCTTTTCCCACCAGTGGTCTGCTATTCTTTATACATAAACCCTACTTTCTAGGAGCACTTAAAATATTTGTACATGTCTACCACAGCCCTAGATTAGCCATGTGCTACTCTGAGCAGATGGAAATTAGGGTGGAAGTGTGTGGTTTACAGGAGTGACAGTCTTTATGGAAAGAACCCAAAAAAACAACTCACACCAAAATTAGCCACTCATAGGCTTTGTGCAGTCATTGCTATTGAATACAACTGGGCAGAGGAATATCTGCTTTACACATGCAGCACTTTTCACACTGTGGTTAAAATACAAGCTCCATGACTTCTGCAGGCACCACAACCTCAGAGAAGTACTTTGAGCCAAATTCTGTCCTTTTAGAAATCCCCTTCCACAACTGTGAAACTTTTGTGGCCATCTGTTCTGCACAAACCTAGCATCATTTGCTGGGTACTCTACCTCAGGAACCTGGAAGTCCCAGCCTGGTGAGCATCTCCCCTCTTGCACCCTGCTATCATCCACTGAGAGCCATTATGATATTTTTTTCTTTCAATCTTACACAGCTCTCACTTTCACAGTGGCCCTTCTGGCCCCATCTTCTAAAATATGTCTCGAAGATGGAAACTCCTGTCCATACACACTTGGTCCACGCATGGTGAGTTCAGTGGGAGCTCTTGACAGAGCTCCCTGCCTCCAAATCAGAGCCTCCTCTTATCTGTAAATCAATTTTGAAAATGCAACAGCATCTGCCAAACAAGGAAAAATCATAAAAACATCTTAAATTGTCACTGTTACCTTTTTGTTCAAAGGGAACAAGGAACACTAGATGGCCCACAACCCAAAAGCTATTCAAAGACATAAGGTCATCTGCCACTAATCTGCTACAGGCTCTGTAACACATCATACAGGGACCAAGGGCATAAGGCCCCATGAGGTAAAGTCTGGGAGCACTGATGAGCAAGTCCATCTACCTCCCCACAGCTCAGCTCCCAGTCTGTAACACAGGGCTCTTCCCTTGGGATGGGTATTCACATGTTACACTTACAGGCTGCAAGATCATAAGAAAGAGAAACAAACAAAAATGCATGTTTTTTTTAAGACTAGTGATTTCTTCTTCCATTCATTCTCCATTGCAGAGTATTCTTTATGTCCTTCATCAGTCTTGTACTTGGTTACAGATGGAAAATATTAGCTCTGGTTTACAAAACATGGCCCCGTTTCCTGTAACACCGCACAGGTTGGACAAATCTGTCATTTGAGTAGTGTGTCTATTCTGTGGCCAATTCTGTAATCTACAAGCAATGTGATCCTAAACAAGGAATCTCACGTTAGCAGCCAAGATTGGAAAATCCCTGTTTAGTGTGATTGCTGCCAAAACCATCTCACTTGCTAAGGACAAGCTAATTTTCAATCTGCAGTTTGGGAGCTGTTGCTCTTCCCTTTCAGTTCCTTTTTTTGTTTGTTTGGTTGGTTTTTGTTTTGTCTTGTCTTGTTTGGGTTTTTAAAAGAAATTAAACATGTCTCATTTTCTAAGATGACACAAACACACACCTGATTTAAAAATGTACAAAATGGATTTAGAAGAGTTTAGGATATATGAAAAATGTCCCACTCACTGTTTATTAAAAAAATATTCTATTTTTTAACACAGTTTGAACAAATGACTTTTGGCAAATTTGAATAGTTGTAATTCAGAACAAACAGCAACAAGACTGTTGTGTACAAACAAGAGGAGAAGAGCAAGGAAACAAAGAAAAAAGTTTATATCACAAAGATAGGACAGATCAAGGATGATCTAGATACAGTTTTAAATGAGAACTTGACCTTAGTTTTGATCATCTCATATCCCCACTGCCATTATTTATATCGCCTTGATCCATCTTGCAATGGAAGCAAAGCTCAAGAAATTTAATATATCCAGTTGGCAGACACAGAAATGAAAGGCAGAAGCTACATAAATTAATTATAAGTTTTCCAGTTAGCAGATGCTTCCAGCTGATAAAAAAATAGAGCTTACAGAAATTACTCAAAAGAATTAGATTTAAGTATTCAGTGTTTTTGAAGAAATCTTGAAGGAAAGGAGAGAGGAGCTTGATGAGACAAAGGGGAAGGCAAGTGAATAATATGCACCAACTTAAAAACTGTGTGTGATCTTACACTGCATCACCAGAGGAGTCCTCAGCAGACATGGAAGAATATTCATGTCACTACGCAAGTGTCAACAGTATCTCCTTCAGTTGATATGTTTCAACTCAGTATTTAAGAAAGGAGAATTTAATTTTGAAATATGTGCAGGGAGACGTCACAGAAATACATCTTGAGCCAGACCTGGCCTCATTTGGTATCACATGTACATTTTCCAGGGTATGAATTCTTCTTTCTTTGCTCTTCTAAATGCTCCTTCTGTAGCTTCCTACATGAAGAGAGTCCATCTGTTTAAAGAAATTTGGGATTGGAGGTTGTGGGGTTTTCGGGGTTTATTTTGTTTTGTTTTTAAAAATTTAGATATTACTAATGTTAATTTTTCTTCTCTTTTCACTTCTTGTAAAAATTTAAATTCATACCCATTACAGCATCTCACACTTTGCCAGCCCACTGAGCTCAGGGATTGATGGCTCATCTTAGGACGTGGGTGGTAAAATAGGAGGAGGAGGTTGCACTGTCAGAGCAATCAATGTCTGGAGCAGTTTCTCATGGAGAGATGCATGAGCAAGACTCAAGGCTCTAAGGTTGAGCTTGGTAAATTTAGGAGGAGAGCTGTCCCATGTTTCCTATGACAGAGAGCTTTATAGGACAGGGATCATGATTTTCCATGTGTTACTGTTACCTCTAAGCATTGCAATCCAGGTGCTGCTGTCGATGTCTGCCCAGCAGGTCTATACTTTGCCATCTAACAAAATGAAGGGTCACCTTGGTCCTGCCCGATTTCACAATGCGACCCACAGAAAAAATTTCAGTTTTAATTCCCCAAGCTCCCTCAGCTCATGAGGTTTTTATCTCTTATCCAGTACACTTAATTACACTGAAGAAAACCCTCTTAGAAAGAGTACGCTGCAAGCATTGGACTCAGTTATGTGATTGTCCAGCACCTCTCTGCATCTCTGGCTCTTCACCTGTGTGGCACAGTCTGGTCTAGACCAAATCCCACTGGGAAACACCAGTCCTGAAAGCCTCAGGGAAATTTCCGTGGCCTCCTAAAGACCATCTCTCATTCTCCCATCCCATGCATCATCTCTAGCAGAGTGCAGAAGCTAATAATATCCCTCTGCTTCTGTTATATAGCATTTCCTCCTCTTTTACTAGTTGCATTACCACCTGCTCCGTTGCCACTGCCACATAACCAAGTGTCAAAAGAAGGCATAAATCATTTTAGGGTATTCATCAAGTGGAGAAATTGGTGCTTTCTTCCCTTCGGAAGGGCAAGAATTTAAAATGCAGCTTCTAAATATACTTTAAATTATTTTAGTATTTAAAAGATTTTTGTAAGAGACAATGCAAATCCAGCTTTTCTTGGAGAAGGCGTGTACTGAGATTTCCTCAAGAAAGTCACAGCTACTGGTTGGCACAAGAGGGACAAAGCCACAAATCCCAAAGCCACAAAACGAGGGATGCACTTAGCCATGACAGCCAAAACCCTTCCCTGCTGCTGTTGCACTCATGAAAACATCCTTGTTGGAGAGCTGGAGCTAAAGAGTAGGTTGGCCACAGGTGTACTGGACCAAAACCCCAAGTCAAAGCCTCCATGTATCTCACCCTGACAATCCTCTGTATACCAATTCCCCACTTTTTTTTTACCAGAGACAAAAAGCCTCAATACAAGACTACCATCAGGGAAATGAGGAATTTCCAAACAACTCTCTCGTGATTTGCTACAACTTTTCCTTCAATCGATATATCTAATAAAATACAAAGCATCAATATTAGTATTTATTGCTTCCTAATATAAATACAGAAATTGCACATTAAAAGTGAACAAAGTATATGATTATGAATGTATAATATGATTTATTCTTCTCAAATTGACAAAAAGCTGTTCTCTTAGTATTTATGTTAAAATGCTTTGTCGAGATAGTTTCCTGAAATATTTTCTCAGCAGCAGTGATTAGATTTCAAGCATTACATGGAAATAATGAATGATTGACGAAGGGGAAACAAAATAGAGCTAAATATTTTTTTTTAATTCAGGAACTAATTTAGAACAACTGAAATTTAAGCTGCTTGCGTTCATCTAGGAAATACTAACAGGAGTAACTATTTGCTCTCTACTAGCACCCCGTCTTTAGTTTCACATGAATGATAATCCAGGCTGCTTTTGCCTTAGGAGCCAGGAGTTATATTTCCCACTGACCTTCTACAGAGCCTTCCAAAAATAGGGAACCAGGAGAGGGATGGCACCAAGCGCCCATGGAGTGCTGGTGGCTTTTCCTGCTTTGCATCAGGGATGCTTTCTTTTTCTTAAATGCTGTTTCTGTGTTGCTCTACGAAGATAAACATGAGAACCCTAACTAGCAGAAGTCAAATGCTTCTTTTTTTTCTTTCTATTAAACAATTCATCTCCTTTTCTCTTCTGAAGAATTAATTTTACTATATTCCACAAACACTCAGGAATGATATTTGAAGCTATCAGCTAAAACAGTCTTCCTTTTAGGTATTCACTTTCTCAAGGTACACATAAATTTTCAATGTCACAAGTAAAATTTTAATGACGTTCATGGAACACACAACTGTAAAAACGAAGTGACTTTCCCCCAGCTTTGAAGAAACAGAAAATGAGCAAGGCCAGGACAAAATTAACTTATATTTAATATAAAAACTTGTGTCATATCCCCTCTTCTAGAGTTCCTTTCAGAGAGAAGTAGGAATACAGGAAAGTTGTTCCCTTTTAAGATGACTTTTAACTCCATACTACTTGTTTTTGATTCTCAACCAAAAGACCAAATGGCACTGTACTTTATTTTTTTAGTTTAAAAAAAACCAAGCAAAACCACACAATTCCCTGCTACCACTCTTGGAAAACAAAAGCCTTTCACAAGGAATAATACAATAAATTCATCTTTGCAGGTTTCGCTTGTTCACAAAGGTATTCCATATTTGATTTTGGCAAATAAAAAGATGTGTCAGAAAATCTTTAATAGTAGGTTTGCCATTTATCACACATTCTGCTTTACTACCTTTGTTTTCACACCTGCAATATGCTTTTTGCTAAGGTACAATAGACTTCTTTTCATTAGGAAATATTGTTTTAATTGTTTGGAATGTCATACTCTGTGCAGGTGTGAAAGGCTCCAGTGACTATGCCTCCAAGTGGTGTACATTTCAGTGGTAAAACACCACTAATTATCCAGGCATAAATTACATTTTCTCCTTATTCTTAAAAAAAACAAAACAAACCCCAATCACACTCCCCCTTCCCCCCCCCCCAAGTCCTGCAGGAGGTTTATGTAGCACTGCCATTATTATATGGTAAATTCCATATTCTTATTTCCACAAAGAAAATTTCACTACCAATTTTATTCAGAGAGCTGCTGCTTTAAGACATTTTCAGATTACAGACCCATTCCAACCAACAGTGAATTTATATAACATAACCATTAAGAGCATGAAAATAAAGCACTAAGAAGTCATAGCTCAGCCGTAGCACAGCAGTCTGTTGAAAACTCGGTGAACACAAGGTTACTCAAACCTCCTTTTTTTGGCACCTTGTTAAACTGCACATATGTCTTACCCTACAGATTCACACAATAAAGCCATGAACAATGCTGAAATCATCCCCACTGCCAGCTGGCTTGGCACGACAGATGAGCTACCTAAAAGACACTTTGTCTGGAAATATGGAGGGACATTGCCATCCCAAATGGGGGGACATTTTTACCCTGCTGCCCCTCACAAATTCCTAGAGCTGAATTTGCATTATTACTGTTGGATTTCCCTGCAAAGGTGCACACCAATCTACAGCTGATGAACTAATCATTTATTCCTCTGGGTAAATAAAAATAATGTTCTGAGTACTGAAGGTCTAAATGCCAACCAAAGATACAGGACTTCAGATGGTAATGTGGGGGAGCTTTACCAAGAGCCCCGCAGGAACTGCAAACCGAACAAGAGCAGAAGATGTTTTTGCACTGACACGCCACAAAGAGGAGAGCTGACAAAAAAAATAATTCCCTGGGGCTCACTTGAGCATTGTCTCTGTTCATCATTTGCAAATGTAGATATCAGAGTTTCCTTTATTAATATCATGATGCTACTAGATGGCATCAGATATTTACTATTGCTATATGACTCTCTTGGCTGTTCATGAGCAAAAAGAATCAGATGAGCATGATCTACAGCACTTTTTATCCACACTCTCCTCCCACCTCCAAATTGTGAACACAGAATATTGTAAAGATCTAGGGGCTAAAGCTGATTTTGTATATAATATGCTATATAACATAGTCAGTCTCCATCCTTGTCACCTACTCCAAAGAAAATGTTTGAAACTCTTTATTTTATAGAGGAATTGAAATGAAAAAGTTTTCAATTTTCTTCCTCAAATACCCAAATATTTTGGGTAACTGAAGTCATTGTTTGGATGTGTAGGTATGGGATCAGAAAAGCTAAGGCAGAGATGGAACAGGACTTGCCAGAGGATGTGAAGAATAAAAAAGGGATTTTATAAGTACATAGGTCACAAAAGGAAAGACAAGAAGAGTGTACAGGATGTATGAGAAGGGAGAACTGGTGACAGCAGACATGGAGAAGGCTGAGGTTATCAGAGAGTTCCTTGCTTCAGTGTTCACTGGCAGTCAGGCTTCCCATGAACCCTCAAGTCCCTGAACCTCCAGGTGGGGTTGGGGGAGCAGAGTCTCTCCCTCTGTAAATGAAGAGCGGGTTTGAGATGACCTGATGAAACAGAATAACCTCAAGTCTATGGGACCAGATGAGATGCATCCTGGGGTCCTGAGGGAAACAGC
Source organism: Cephalopterus ornatus (assembly GCA_013396775.1). Lineage (NCBI taxonomy): Eukaryota > Metazoa > Chordata > Aves > Passeriformes > Cotingidae > Cephalopterus > Cephalopterus ornatus. The sequence continues at coordinate 418,807 of VZRE01006770.1, forward strand.
TGATGTTGTTGCCAAGCCACTCTTCATTGTATTTGAAAAGTCATGGTGGTGAGACTTCCACAGTGACTGAAAAAAGGGAAATTTCACTCCTATTTCTGAAAAGGGGAGAAAGGAAGACCCAGGGAACTGCAGACCAATGAGCCTTACCTCTGACCTGGGAAGATCATGGAACAGATCCTCATGAAAGCAATGCTAAGACACGTGCAAGAGAAGGAGATGATCTGGGACAGACAGCATGGTTACACTAAGGACAATTTCTGCCTGACCAGTCTGGTGACTTTCTGTGATGGAGTTGACAAGGGAAGATGGACTGATGGCATCTACCTAGACTTCTGCAACGCCTTTGACAGAGTCTCAAGACATCCTTATCTCCAAATTGGAGACGGATTTCATGGATGGACTGTTCAGTGGATAAGGAATTGTCTGGATGGAAGCAGCTGGAGAGTTGTGATCAATGGCTCTGTGTCCAGGTGGAGGTGACAAGTGGTGTCCCTCAGAGCTCTGTCTTGGGACCATTGTTCTTCAGCATCTTCATCGGTGACACAGACAGTGATCAAGTGCACCCTCAGGAAGTTTGAAAATAACATGAAGCTGAGCACTGCAGTTTCACAGCAGCAGAAAGGGATGCCACCCAGGGGGACTTAGACAAATTTGAGAAGTGGGCCCACAAGGACCTGATGAAGTTCAACAAGGCAAGGTGCAAGGTGCTGTACCTCTATCAACTTGTGTGAGCTACTAATGTACAAGTTTTTTCAATAAAAGCATTAGATGCTAAATATCAATTGCCTTTGAATTGTACCAAAAGGTCTTGTTTACACACAAGGCAAATGGTACCAGCCTGGGTAAGCAAGAGAGACTCCACTAGGAAAAAGGATTACAAAGATGACAAGAAAGGCCTGAATATTTGCTAATTCATTTACAAGCACATGCATAGATTCATATTATGGATAAATTTGCATTTAAGTCCCTACTTAGTGATTTACTTTCTTACCTAGTATTTATGGTGATTTTGCAAAAAACTTCCTGTTCTTCTGAGGAAAAAAATAAATCAAAGGCTATTTTGGTTCAAATTATTTTCAAAATATTTTGGCAAAGCAATTTTCTGCATTTGCCCGAGACTTGTTGGCACTGGGGTTGTAATTCAAGTCTGTTATCCAGATATGAAAAGTATTAGTACCAAAAAGTTGCATATAAACACCAGTGTCTGTAAAGGTATTTTAAGTTGATGAAAAAAAGCATCACTTCAAAATCAAAACTAACAACATAATTAATTTAATTTTCTGTCTAAAATAAATCTGACCATACAATAATCAGGGCATGCAAGAATGCAGCTTCAGAAGAACCTTAATCCAAGCACAGAATGAGATCCCGGAGGATTTCTGCGTGAAGAGTCACTGACAGTGTGTGAGGGATAACTTCATGTGTACATTATCTCCACAGGTCAGTGAAGCATTTGGCCTTGATATCATGAAGACAACAGAGCTTGATTCACAAACAGTCTAACCAGCAGCATCTCATAAACAATGTAGTCTATGTGTGTGGACAACGTGAAGAAACTATAATATTTTTTTTGTATTCTTATGTAAGTAATCATCTCTAACTTCCTAAAAACAAAGCACCCAAAACTCCCAGTCTGTTTCCTAACAGGCTGCAGAGGGGGGACCTTCTGCCCCGCTCCGCACTGCTTCTGTGACAGTGTTTGATGAGAAGATATTCTTAAATTTAAAAAAAACAAACAACATGTATTTGTCAATTCATTAGCGTTACTGGTACTACCTAACAGGACTCAATGAAAGTCTTATCTAAAAAAAGTTGCATAGTTTTTATTAAGTATGTAAAGTTAACAGAAGCACAGGTCCTATCTACCCACTAGGAGTGATTTCATCAACATAAGTCACCTTTTCAATCTTCCAAGACTTGCAATAAACTGAGTTTACGCCACTATCTTAGGCTTTCACAGAATTACACCGACTTATGTCTCCCCATTACAGAGTTATAAAACCAGTTGCCAACAGCAACATTATTAAAATAAAAGGTCACTCTTTTGCATAAATAGCTGCACTGCATAAGGAAACTCTGCAATGACAGTGTGGATCCAGATCAATTTTTCCTCCAGGTCTCCTCAAACCCTTCACACAACCACCACACTGGGCCAAACCCTGCCCTGCACCACCAGCCATGCATCCAGCACGTTGGTCCTGGGGCTGGGGGACCTCGCAAGCTGCAAGCCATCACGAGCTGTCAACAGTCTCCGCAAATCTCACAGACATCTGTGGCTTATCAAGCCAGCAGCATTTTTCCTACATTAATCTCCACTAGGCTTGCCCCAGCTTTCATTTCAAAAGACTTGGCATGGTATCTTCAAAAAAAAAAAAATTAAAAAAATTGCTCAATTTCTTGAGATGCAGCTGGTTAGGAGGACCGCCTTTGAAATCTGAGCACGTCGCAGAGATGTCGACATGCTCACTGCAGGCAGCTTGCAGCACAGGGGACAGCACTAATGACTGCAAAAGGCTTTTAGATGCTGCCTGTGGGCGAGCCCTGCCCTTCTTTTGGGGGAGTTTGGGGAGTGCTTTAAATGGCTCTTTGCTGGGGGCTCATTTGAATACAGTGCACTTGTGCTGAACACCGTTCACCAGCCATCAGATCTCCCAGCAACTCTCAAAATCCAGCTGGAAAGGTTGCAGCACCTTCCTACTGGTCACCAGTGATGTTGGTACACATGTTCTCCAGTGCTGACTTTCCAGATTGTGGTTGAGTTAAGGCAACAGCCTTCATTGCTGATGTGATAAAAGCCCAGGAAACTGCCCCAGCACACTGCATATGGACCCCTCCAGGAAACTGCTCTACCACCTTGGACCTCTCGCCCCACTGTCATACCCTTTCCCACAGCCCTGGCCACAATATGGTCCCCATGCCCCCGACTGCACCTGATGCTCAGGGACATCTCAGCCTCTGCAAACATCTCTTAAGGACACATCTTCTCCTCACTGCCCTGGAGGTGCTCCTTTTTCCTTTACATGTCAGCTTATGTTACACCACATATTAAAAGGCGAAGACACTTCACTGCACTACTCTTACTAGAAACTGAACTTCATCTCTGCTCAACAGAGATTAATCACTAGAAGTTAAACTTCTGTTAGAACCAGACAGCACCAATCACAGACCTTTCTCAGAACTTTCATGAAGCAGTTTGTATTAGATCCAAAACATCTCAATAGAGAGAACAAGTAGGTCTTACTTTTTTCTTGCCTTTTTTTTTTTTTAAATAACACAAAGGAGCTCTTATTACCTTTTCATAAAAATCTTAGGGTGTAAGCAGGAATTACACTAATTTTCTTTGCATGGTCAAGAAATATAAGCACAACAAAAGACTAGCCACCAGCGTCTCAGTTTACCTGGCACCTTTCAATGTCCCTATTGATTGCAGGTGGGGCAAGTAGACTGGTGTCCTTATGGGTTTGAAAGCACAGGAGGAGGGATGGCTGTGCTCCACATAGATGGAAAAAAAAGGACTAATGGTGTTTACAGTTACAGTCCATTTTCAGCTCCAGCTGTCTCAAAGCAGAGTGACATAAAACACATAGGTTCATTGTATTTCACAAGAGGATATCCATATCCTTTCATATTACATTAAAAATGTCAAAATATATTTCTGTCCAATGTGTGCATTCCAGGAAAAGGTCAGAGGAGCATTTTCAATGTTGAGCAAATGGTGCTCATCACTAGACCAACTCTTCTCTGCCATGAGCATCTCAAACTGAGTTATCAATTCAGATATCCTTCCCTCTACAGCAGAGTGATGATTTTAAAACCAGAAAGCTTAACACAGTGGGTGTATATTTATACACACCCACACACACACAAACACATGAGAGTATCATTTCGTTTGAATCAAGGTACATTAAAAATTTAACCCAAACTTTAGATCCATCTTAACACAATCTTCTCTGGTCAAGAGAATATTAAAAATTTAATTTCTAATTTCTCCAGAAATTCAAGTAAGCAACTACATTGTTAATATTTTCAAGAAAAGAACTGGTAGCTCACTTATCTCTTTATAGTGGTCTGCACTTGTTCTATGGAAGATTTACTGCATCATGGATTTGATCCCTGTATGGGCCATTCACTTAAAAGTTAGACTCTATGATCCTTGTGGGTCCCTTGTAACCCAGAATATTCTGTGATTCTGTGACTGTAACACTGAAGTAGCTTGGAAACAGCTTTAAGTATCACTGTCCAATGGCTTCATTAAATGCATAGGACACCAAGATGCTCGTGGCTTCATGTAGGCAGGAAGAATTGTGACTGAAAAATGGACTAACTTAAGGTGTCTTTTCATACAAGACTTTACAGCCAACAGACATCCTGGTCCTGAAGTAGCTGGAGATTTATAGCTCACTTCCTGCCTCAAGGCAGGGTTGTAGTTAGGAGTTGTTGGAGTCCCATCAACTTTGACACAGGAATTTGTTACAGTCAGAGACCAGGAATTAAATAAAAAGTGGGTTTTATTAAGAGGACTGCCAGAAACACCCAACCTGTATCTCAGGGAAACTCTGGTCTTGCCCTAACTCCTCAACAGCAGTCACAAAATATAACTCTGCACCAATTATCTGATGATTAATCTGAAAACAAATCTTCCCACCAGTCACACTTCTTTAAAAATTAGATTTTTATGTAACCAATCTGATGAGTACTCAAAAAAAGGAACCTCAGCCCTCTGCACTGAGTATAAAGTGTCCAATCACTTCTGGGTGACATTTCCAAAGCAGAAGAGAGCCTTGGGACGCTGTGATGAGCGCTCCAGGGATCACAGAATCACAGATACATTTAGTTTGGAAAATACCTCTGAGATCATTAAGTCCAACTTTAGGCTGATCACCACCTTGTCAACTAGACCATGGCATTAAGTGCCACATCAATGGTTTCCTGAATACCTTCAGGGATGGTGACCCCACCATCTCCCTGGGCCCATTCCAATGCCAGTCAACCTTTCAGTGAAGAAATTCCTCCTAATGTCCAGGATCTTGCATTATTCTCCAAGTTTCATAACGTAAACCCAAATTTTCAAATCTGATGATAACTCTTAGATCCCATTTTCAGTCTTAGAAAAGAAAATAAATATTTCTAAATTAAAGAATCCTCAGCTAAATCAATAGTTCCCCACTGATAAACCCCAACAGACAGCTTATTCTTAGAGACAAATTTGAAAGAACAACACCAAAATCAGTATAGTTACTGTAAACAGTAAGCTTAACCTTTTCTCTCTACTTTTAACATTTCTCTTTCTCTGAGCTACTGCAATCCTTTATGGAGCTATGGGGACACATATCTCCATATCCAGACTACCAGCTTGTATAAATTGAAATAACATCGCCGAGGTCACCTTTACAATTCCAGGACCAAAACCACGAACCATCAATTGCTTCTTCTGACTGTATCTTTAAAGGAGGTTTTGAACATCAAAAGACATACATAATGAAAAGTGAAACGCAACTCCATAGGAAAACACTTACCTGCCAACTGTGTCCTGGGGGGCATCAGGCACAGCATTGCCAGCCGGTCAAGGGAGGGGATTGTCCCGCTCTGCTCTGCACTGCTGCGGCCTCACATTGAATATCTTGGCAGTTTTGGGCACTGCAATATAAGAAAGATAGTAAGCTATTAGAGAGTGTCCAAAGGAGGGCAACAAAGATGGTGAAGGGCCTTGAGGGGAAACCGTATNAAGGGCCTTGAAGGGAAGTCATATGAGGAGTGGCTGAGGTCACTTGGTCTGTTCAGCCTGGAGAAGTGGAGACTGAGGGGAGACCTCATTGTAGTTACAACTTCCTTGTGAGGGGAAGAGGCGGGGCAGACACTGATCTCTTCTCTGTGGTGACCAGTGACAGGACCTGAGGGAATGGCCTGAAGTTGTGTCAGGGGAGGTTTAGGTTTGATATTAGCAAAATGTTCTTCACCCAGGGGATGGTTGGGCACTGGAACACACTCCCCAGGAAAGTGGTCACAGCACCAAGCCTGGCAGAGTTCAAGAAGCTTTTGGATGATGCTCTAAGGCACATGGTGTGACTCTTGGGGATGGTCCTGTGCAGGGCTAAGAGTTGGACTCGATGATCCTGGTGTGTCCCTTCCAACTTAGCATATTCTGTGATTCTGTGTGCTTCTTTGACTGCTCTTAACTGACAAGATATTTTTCTTATCTTTTACATGTTTCCCCCATGCTACCTCATCTTAACCTATTTCTTTATCTCAAGCACTGTTATTCCTAATATTTTGGTTTGCTAGAGACTAGACTTCCATTTTTTCTGATACTCATGCATGTCCACCCATAGTGCTCCATCAGCTGCTTGCCGTGAACTGGAGCCATTTCTATTTTTTATTTTAAATAGTCTTACCCATCCTAAGAGGGGACATTTCTTGTCTTGTTCTTGTTGCAATAAGATTTTGCATACTTGGATTTTGTACGTCAAGTACATATTTGGATGACATGTTAGTTAGATTTTATTTCGTCAGACCCTCTTGGAATTTGAGAATTTCAAGCTGAAATGGTATGGAGTGTTCAGCTTCTCTCTCCCAGTGCTCAGGCCACTGAGCGCTGGCATGAATACATCCTTGTCAGCTTTCCTTGGCTCTGGGTTTGCCTGCCACCAACTAAACCATAGAAAAACAAAACACATTTCATCTTCATCTCCTCTGTTCTCAGGCTTGTGTTTAGGTCACGTTTTAGTAGCCCTGCTTCTTCATAGTAGCTTTTGCATACAAATCTGTAGGGTTGTTAAGCTGTTAAGGTTCATGCTTCCCCCAGGCTTAAAGTCAACTGAAAACGGTTTTGGGCATAATACAAGTGTTCGCTTTTGTAGCAGTAGCTTACAGCACTCCTCGCTACATTAAACAGTACTTTCCAGCCTGATTGCACTCTCAGTACTCAGAGCACTTTACTGACGTCATTGCCTGATGTCACCAAACAACCCCTCCCTTATAAAACCAATAGTTAAAATTTTCTTCAATTGTCACAGGCTCCTTAAAGCCTCTTTGCTCTTCTTATCAGTCATCAGAGAACCACAGAACGGTCTGGGTTGCAAGGGATCTTTAAGATCATTTCATTCCAACACCCTTGCCATGGGCACCTTCCACTAGACCGGGTTGCTCAGAGACCCATCCAACCTGTCCTTGAACACTTACAGGGATGGGACATCCACAGCTTCTCTGGGCAACCTGTTCCAGTGCCTCATCACCCTCACAGTAGAGAATTTCTTTCTAATATCTAATCTAACCTACTCTCTTTCAGTTTAAATCCATTACCCCTTGTCTTGTCACTAGTCTCAAGTCTATAACTTTTCTCTCAGCTTTTACTTTTTGTGTCTCCTACATGTCCCATCTTTTTATACTACAGCTTTTAATTGATTAAAAACAGTGAAGAAAAGTTCTATTGTTAGCTGTTTCCCACCCCAAATAGTGTTCTTTCCCCACATCATATTGCAAGAGACAAGGTATACCCAACACCACCAAGAACAGTATGGGTCAACTTCAAAGCAGGCTCCTATTGACACACTAATTCCCTGTCACCTCAGAGATTTCATGTGCCAATTTCTTCAATAATTAGGCTCTGCAAGCCAAGAGCTGAAGTTATTATTTTAATATTAGCCTTCCTTTTATCTTTGAAAAAGAGCATTTGTTTTGGCACTATCAAGACAAACCTTAATAAACTGACTGCCAAACAGTATGTTTAGCATTGAAAATGATACCCGGACAGGGATTATAATGTAAGCAATAAGAGGGAATAGAGAGATTTAGGAAAGGATGTGATTTATAATGACTTTAAGAAGGATAAGCTTCTACATCTGTGATTGCTTGATTCTATAATATTTTAATTGATTATCAGAGCTAACAGGTTTATTTTTTCATGTGAATAAAAGCTGTTTTACTTCAACTTTCGTTTGCATTTATTTTACAGCCTATATTAACATGGATATTTTTTCATAGATTTTGGCTCCATCATGTTGTACTCATTCCATAGGCTTAGAAACCTAAATTAGCTTGGGCTAGAGAAGGGAGCTGGAAAAGCTTGTGGTTACACCTGTTCCTCTGCACAGTAGTGGAAGGGGTTTTGGGGATTTTAAATGAAAAACAGTATCACTCTGCACTGACTCATGCTCCTTTTCTTTACTCTCTGCTGACAGGTCTCCCAGCACTTACCACTCTCTCTTTCAGGCTGGTTTTCAGCCATGTTGGCAAATTCAACAAAAACCCAAACAGTTCAGGGAAGCACCTGAAGCCATCCCATGAGGTACATTTTTTGCACCTCACTGAAGGCAGTAGGTCCTAAACTGGAAACTCACTCTCCGAGCTTTTTCTGAAACAAGGTAGGGTTGGTTGTGATTTATTTCTCTATAAAATAATTATTCTCTTGCAAACTCAAAATTCAGAGAAGACTTTAGATGCTGGAAAACATGTACAGGTGTTTTAAACACATACAGAAATGCACAGTGCTTCTCAGATTGGGTTGTTCTCATACAGTGGTTTTAATTCATATTTATGAGAAAAGGTTGGATTCGGCAAAATTTTCATGGAATTATATTATTTATAAAATATATTGTTCATAATTATTTGAGAATAGGATTCAAGAGTGAGGAGGAAGCACACTATGACTTGTACCTACTCCCCTCAGCGACTTGCATGGGTTGGCTGGACATGCCTGTGCTGAAGCTGTACATTTACAAAATGAACATATGTACATGAGAGGGAAAAGTCTGCACCTGCTTTTTATTCAGCACAGATCAGGCCCCCAGCAACGTCTAAGGCAGGTGACTAACCTGTGCCACCTGAACTGCACCTAAAAATGCTTTTTCTCTCCACTGACCACAAGTTTGCTCAGATGCAGTTTGTAGATATCTAGAGTTAGGCAAGATAAATGTCATACCGTCATCTAAGTCAATCACAAAACTTAGGAACCCACAACTTTTTAATTAAATAATCCAAGCTAAGTTCAGAATGAAAGACATTTTTTTCCTAACTGCACATTTCTCTGAGCTCTGTCATTACCCAAAAAGCCAAAGCAATGATGAGCAGCAACTACTGGACATGGCTGGAGGGCTGTTCAGCTCCAACCTCCGCTGGGCAGTCAGTGATGTGAATATTAGGCACCTATTTCTGAGGCTTTCAAGAACATTTTTAGCTTTTGTACACTCCCCTGGCCTCCTTCAGCGTTTGGAGGTGGAGGTGATAAATCCATACAGTTACAGTTGTACTCGGATCTTTAAGGTCTTTTCCATTTTCTAAATGACTCCATGATTGTAGGAAGTTCTTGGGTTCCTGAACGTACCAGTGAGGACGTGATAAAACAAGTCCCAGGACGTCCCCTGGAAAAGGGGCAGAAGCAGGTGAAAGCTCAATGGTTTAAGTAAAAATACTAGAAGAAATCATTTAAGTATTTTCTGTCACCCATCTAAAAAACACCAAAAAACAACACTGTTAGCAATGGCTTTTAAATTTAAACAGTGATGACATTTTGAAGACCTGACATTTAAAAGTTTTTATCTCCTTTTTTAAAAATGCAATTATTCACAGCACTGCATTTGCATGCAAATCAGGTCATATTACATTATTCCTGTGCACTTCCTAGTTGGCTTTTCCAATTTTTTTTCCAATTTTTTATTCTCTTAAGAGATTTCAATAACTTTTCAGCATAGTTTCTCAATAGAAAGCCCTGAAAGCCAAGAACTTTAGGTAAAATCTACCTTTGATTCAGGCACCTGTGTAAGAGTAGATCCCTTTTGGGGAAAAAAATAACATAAGAATCAATGTCTACATGTAGATGGTAAACTTCTTCTGAGCAGTGAGCAATGCAGATATCCTAAATGAATAAGTAATTTATAGGTTCAGATCAGGAAGGTTCAAATTTCCATGATGAAAGCAAGAAAACCTGAAATATCTAAGCCTAAAAATTATTTCAGTGACATTTGTACATGCAGTCCAGCATTTATATCTGTCAACAGTTAATGGAATAATTAAATACACTCTTAAAATTCAAGACTAAATGAATACTTACTTTTATCTCCCTAAAAATCTTACAACTCCTCTTGTTGCATTTTGAAGGAAAGAAAGTAAAGCTTTACTTTTAAAGCACGCATTTGAATGTGATTTGCATATATGCAAAACATTTGCTTTCATTAGAACTGTTGGGGAAGAAAGAAAGATCAGCCTTCAACTGGCCACTGCAGTGGATATATTTAAGGGTGTAAACATCAAATTAAAATAAAGGCCATCCCATAAAATGTTATGCAGCTTGAAGTGGAATCTGTCCCTCTGAAGATTAGTAGGGATTTCACATGTTTCACCTGTGTAAGACACATGTAGAGCAACTTTCTTCTGGCCCAAGGAAGACCTTTTAGCATATTGCAGTGCCAGTTTTACCTTTCAACACTTGATGGAGCAGTTTCCCTGGATTTCTGTTTTGCCTGGGTCCCATTCCAGTCTACCTTCATGCTACCTCAATCCATCAGTTGCATTTCCTACCAGTTTGATGTTATGACAAAACCAGCCCAGACTGAGACCCTTGTGGAAAAGCATTCTACCAAGTGCAGCCTTGCATAAAAAAGGAAAGTCAGGAGCTTAACATTCAATTCTTTATATTGCTATTAAAAAATGCCAAATTCTTCTGTTGTTGAAGTGGAGTCATTACAATGTATTCTGACACAGGGGGAAAAGTACATTAAGCAGGGATTCAGAGAACATGCCTTAGGGTTTTGTTCTGAAATGTCTTCCAGAAAAGAAATTGGTTGGCTGGCAAACAGTATAATATGGCCAGCATCCTCCAAAGGAGACTGAAGTTTGCTCTTGTCCCGGTATAAGACCAGACTTCGGCATGGGCTTCCCTACTCATATCAACGTTGTAAAAAATCTGGTTCACTTTCACAGCAAACTTCATAGGAAAAAAAAGAAAAATAACCAAATCCAAATAGACAGCTAAAGAAATGAACCAAAATGATGACGGCTTGGCAATAGGACACCTCGCATCTCTTATGAAATAAGCTCTCCACTTTCTTAAAGGTATATAGTTACAAGCTAACATAGAAATAAGGATACAGGGCATTGTTCTGAAGGCTTTAAAAATCCTCTGTAATCAATATACTGGCAAACTATGACTTTAGCAGCAGCAGTTCAGTATCTGGCTTACTTACTAATCCTTTAATCTTGTCTGCTACAACCAAGCTGATAGTGCCAACAAATGCCATGCCATAAAAGGTGGGTATTCTCACATACTTTCCTATGCTTTGCATGATTAGAGCTTAAGTCTACTCATCACAAACTTCCTGAATGAAAATGGGATTTAGGCAAATAGTCAAGATTTCATGATGACACTTGTGAATTGTAGCCTTTGTCTGAGAAGCATCTCTTTAAGCATAGCAAGGATCAAAGTTCCTTCTTTTCTTTCCTGTTTGCAAATTTTTGCAGTCTCACTTCATGAAAAGTGATTCATATTTTCAATGTAAGGCTTTGCACAGCCCTAATGGTAATGGCTAATAGAGCTGATGCCATGGGTGACCCACAACTTGTAACCGAACAGTTTGATAACTGGGGAGACACACATACAAGATTGCTGACTGCTTGACGAGATCTATTTTAAAGAAAGCTGCTGCAAGTTTCTCGTAGTCTTGTGCTGCAAGGTGTCTATTATACATTTTGATTAAGAGAAAGGCATCCTAAGAATAGGCTACTTGTCACTTCACACCTCAGGATTCAAGCCAAAACTTCTTGTATTTCCACTGCAGTTGACATTCAAAAGGAAAAGAAAGTCAGGGACAAAAAAAACCCCTGACCAACAACAACAACAACAAACTGACCAAACAAACAAACGTTACGAAAACCCACCAAACCAAACCAAAGCAAAACCCAACACCTCTGCTTTGATCCAGTTTGATGCAATTGCAAAGGACAAACAAAAATGTGCAAGGCCAGCGGGAGAGGAGGCGGGGGGGGAAGAGGTAACCCTAACATGGAGGCAGAGCTACTGAAATTAGAGTCTTTGAAAATAAAAGTCAGAGAGACTTCCTCCTATCAGTGTTTTAGCCTGACACCTTGGCAAAGTCCCTGACCGGCATAAATCACAGTAGCTTTGCTGAAGCTGCCTATATTTATGACAGATGGGGACCTGGCACTGCAGTCGTGTAAAATAGCTGGTTTGGACGTGTGCAGTTCCTACCAAGTTCATGGCCAAGAAGGGTGCGGAGGCAAACCTCACGTACTAGCCCTGTGTCAAAAATTGTTCCCTGCTTCTTCCTAAACCACTTTATTGCACTGTCCAGGCTCACCTGGACAAAACTTAGCACTTCTTCCTTTGTCTATTCCTCCTACAGCTCTGGCAGTGCAGGCTTGCAAGGACACCTTCTGAAGGTTAGAAATTACTCTTGCCTGGGAAGATAGATGGGTCTCCTTTTGATCCGATGCATGGTGTGACTATGACAACAGGAACATTTGACCCCTATCACTCCAGGGCCTGACTGGGCACAATATGATCCACCCTGCTTTCATTAAGCTGGAAAACACCTTATAAACTTGCTTAGCTCGTGTGCTTTGTCATTCAGCTTAAGAAAACAAAAACCAAAACCCCAAAATAAAACCCACCCTGTGTGGAAACAGACCAGTGAAGATTAAAGCAACCAAAAGCAAGTTTCTTCCCCCACCATGCTCCAAACCCCATCAGGACAGCAGCAACACAAGACCTTTGAAACTACTTGGCTGTAGTGAAATTAAAACCCAAAGCCACAATCTGGGAGCACACGGTGTCCCACCCTGTGGCAGGAGGGCACCAATGCACAGACTGCACATCTGACCATCTTAAAATCCAGCTGTCATAACGCAAACCTAATTGCTCCCAGCTTTACATCCTGGCTTTTTATGGTACTTCTCCTGTGTTGTTAATGGATTTCCCTTTTTCAAGCAGAAACAGCTTTCAAGCTCATAACTGAGCAGACCTTATCTGAAAGGAGCTGCTGTCCCTGAGGAATGTAGTGGAAAATATGAAATCACAATGAAAGTTATATCTGGACACTTCTCATGTGATGAGCTGAAACTTTGTTATGGTAAATATGCTGCTTCTGTTCAGCAACAATCTTGGCAGAGTTACACTTTTTTTTCCCAGAAATCGAGTCCCACATTGCTATGTGACAAAAGTAAATAATGACTCATTAAATGATCCTAAGAAGAAAAACTGAAGGCTTGCTCCTCTCAAAGGTATTTGCACTGGGAAATTTGATAATGTCACCAACCACAGCAGCAAACATTACTTGAAGGTTTTCTCCCTTCGCTCAGCCAGCCGGCAGCATGCTGAAACCACTACTCTATGTAGTTGTGCAGTCACCTTCACAACAAAGCTTTGTTTTTCCGTCCTCAAAGACTAGTACAGAAAAAGTTACATGTTAAAAGGGCAGTATGAAGAATTAGACAGAAGCAACGTCACAGCTGATATTCTTGGTGCCAGGCACACTGTACTTACGAGACCAACTCTGTCACTGGAATACTTATTTTAATTCTACTGGAGTTTGGCTAAATACTCCAAAAACAACTCCTTTAACAGCAACATAGAACTCACAGGCCTTGTACCAAAACAAAAACTCGAGCAAGACTCTCAAAGACAAGAGGCAGATTCGTTTAACAAAAGTAGGTGTGCACAATACAGAAAGTGTGATATGGAGAGTCAGTGTGAAATCTCTGATACCCCACCATGGAGAACGGACTTGAAGCCAACACCAAAGGCATATTTGAAATTAAATAAATTATTCTTCCCCTCCATTTCACAGCAGTTAAGGCATCAGCACTGACACGGGTGAAACAGTTGATTTCTTTACTCCTCTGAAATTACCTGTCAATAGTACGTTGTCTTGGCTGGGGTTCTGGTTGGGAGAAGGAAGGAGTGGGCCGTCTTTCGTTCGCAACAACGACCTTGACACAATAAGGTCTCTGCAATCATATATTTCTTAGCAACCTCTTTAAAGGAATGGTGCCTTGATCTGTGATAGAGACTACAGCAGCAGAGGTCATATATATTAGATTGAAAACTAGATAAGTTCTATTTAAGAACAAGTTAAATCCTTTTATGCATTTCTGCAGAAAACAAATTTAGCAAATTCAGACCTGGAACTTTAGTTGAGTCATTAAAATGCAAAAAAAATAGATCTCGCTGTCTACAGTAATGAGTATATTCATATTTGCACTTGACTCTCAACTATATTGAGATTTACATATTTTTTAAAGACATTTTCATTCAAACAAATATATATAATTAAATCAGATACAATCTTTCTACAATGATTTCTTTACAGTGCAGGTTTATAGCTACATTCCTTTTTCTTGTAATGGTCTTATCCTTCCATGTGCATTCCTTGGGTATTCACTGGCATCAGAAGGTCCTCCCAATCACTGACTGCCACAGCCAGGATTGAGCTCCCCACACACCCCTGGCCATACCTAGCTACAAGCCTGAGCGTTATCCCAGCTCCAGCCTGTATTCCTGACATAAGCCTTGAGCACATTAGCTTTGGGGCAACACTCATCATCCTTTTCAGTCTCCATTTGACAACAAGATGGGGCTGCGCCTGTTTTCGTGGAAAAATACCCACTGAAGAGGAGGATATATCTGCCCAGAGAGGGATGATGCATCATGTGCAACACTGGGCAAGTGGTCATCTTGAAATCAGTAGAAACAGGTTGATTCCCTTTAACTGCTTGCCACGCACACTGCTCTGAGCCTGGATAACTTTTGCCAAATGCAAACCTCTGCCTTTATCCAACTTCCACAGAAAGTGAGCATTTTATGATAATCCTTCTTCAGAAGGATCTTTATATTCATATGTTTTAATGTTCCAAAACTTCCTGAGACAACTCAGTTCCCATGCCCAAAAGTGATCTTGGACTGGGACTATTTATTTTCTTTTTGATACCAAAAGGTATTGAAATACCAAAAGGTATTTGACACACCTTCTCCCACCATGCATGACCATCTTGTAAACATCTAACAAACATTGTTTGTGTATTATGTTTATCACGAGAGGCAGAGTGGTGGAGTTTTCCTCAGTTTATAAATGCGGACGTGCTCCTTAAGCCTTTCCTGATAATTCGAGAGGTAGGGAGAGTGCAGGTTTTGTCTCTGCCTGTAAAGCCTTAGGTCTGCTATTTGTAAATAATTCCAGTAAGGAAAGATGGAGAGGGACTTTTTACAAGAGCATGTAGTGACAGGACAAGGGGGGGAATGGCCTCAAACTGAAAGAGAGAAGGTTTAGATTAGATGTTAGGAAGAAACCCTCTGCTACAAAGGTAAAAATTCAGTTATTATGAGGCACTGGAACAAGTTGCCCAGAGAAGTGGTGGGTGCCCCATCCATAGTAGTGTTCAAGGCCAGGCTGGATGAGTCTCTGAGCAATCTTGCTGTGGCAAAAGGTATCCCTGCCCATGGCAGAGGTGTTGGAACTAGATGATCTCTAAGGTCCCTTCCAACCCAAGCCATTCTATGATGACTGTGAAGTATTTAAGGAAAAACTTTAAAGGAACAACTCAAATTCTTAGCAGAGGCTGCTTTGGCTAGAAATAACCACTCAGGAAAGGCTGGTAAAAAGCAAGGGGCTTTCTCTGTCAAAGACCCCACCAGAGCTGCTATTAAAGGTTAAACAACTGATCTTTCCGGTGAGTAATCCCTAACTTTCATCTGCAGATGGCAGTTTGAGTGGATTTTTCCTGAGCTGCTCAGGCACGTCTCTGCACTGCCCTTCTCCCGGTAAGCTGCTGTCCACAGCAGCATAAGGGAAGCTGGCTCAGCCCACAGTGGGGTGGAACTATTTTAAGTAATAATGTCTGATACTAGAGGAGCATGAAATTCAGTCCTATCATAGCTGAAATACCTAAACCTCCCTAAGAAAAAAAAAAAAAGCTATTGCAAAACCCTCCCAGAGGCTTATAAACTGAGCTCTGGAAATTGTTCTCACGTTGTAAGCCAGTAAAAATTCTGTATCTTACAACTTGCTGTTAAAAAAGTGAAACAAAATACAACTACCCACAGCAGCAGTCACACACGGTTTTATCCGTTGCTCGAAGGTAGTCGGCAGCACTGCCAGACAGTTTATACAAGGCAGAGAAGACGCTGAATAAAAAATGCACTGTCACAAACACCTGTAGAACAGGCCTTCCCTTCCAAGTACAAAAACTAGGACCAAGGAGTCACACTGATTTGGCTTTAGTCAAAAGCTAAAACATACAGGATTTCATCTAAAGAAGTTAAACTCCACTAAAAACATACAGAAAGGAAGAATAAGGTCCATAATTGTTCTTCATTCTATTATTATCACTCCACTTAAGCAGTGAAAAAACCCTGTACCATGAAACGGTTAAAGCTTTTATCTGCCGAGTTCCCCACTAATAATTTTCCCCTCCCCAAGAAAGCCACAGACAGTGCAATCAAGAGCAGCCCAGGTTAGGCACACCAGGACCAAGAAGAAAAAAGTAATTTGCTTAATCGTGACAAACCCAGCACCAAGCGCCTCAAAACAACAGACTTTTAACCCCCTCATCAAGTGTTTCCACAGAGCCTGGAGAGTAGGGTGTCTGAAGGCAGAGACAGTCAGCCAAAAAGGAGGTGACTAAGGTGCAGACACCCAAAGGACCCCTTTTCCCTGGTGCAAAGCCAGAGAGGCACCTCTGCCCTAAGCTCCTGTATGCTTTGCCTGTGTCACAAGCTTTCGGAAGACAATATCTCAAGTCAGGTACAAAATCAGGTTGGGTGGGTTTGTTGGATTTTGATTGTTTGGTTGGTTTGGGGAATTTTTTTTACATCTGGTCCTTTTCTCCAGCTTCTTGGATCATTCTTCCTGATTTAATACACAATTTTAGCTCCCTGTGTCATGAGCTACTGGTACACTCAGCTCTTGCTTAATAGTGTAAGCTGTCTTTACACTAGCCTACTAATTTTCATGATGGATATAGTAAAATACTTGACTAAAAGCATTTCTAACTGACTGTAAATAAGTTATATAAAAATATAATTGAAGATTTTTTTCAGAGCTGGTATTCAGCTGATGTTACTAATCATAATTTGATGCACTTTTCTGTTGCAATTGGAATGTTTGGTCAATGTAACTCAATAGTTGTGGAGGAAAGGGCAGGCCCTTCACTGGGGTAAGTTGTCAGAAATCCACCGAAAAATGCAGAACTGTAGCAGGACACCAGCTGAGCATTTGCTCTTAAGCACAGCCCTAGCCTGAGTTGCAAAGATCATTTTGTTGAATTGTACCTTTGCATGTTAACATTCCCCATCTTAAAAATAATAATACATATGAAAAAAAAAAAAGGTGTACCAGGCAAATTTTGGCACATCGTCAAGAAACAGTGACATTGCCATGGCTCAACAGATATTCGGCAAAGATGTTCAAATACAATTCAGAATAAGAGGGAAAACTAGTCCCATATATCAGTACAGAGAAGACTTTCACTCCCATTTAGAACCTGAGTTGTGGACTAGTAGAGGAACAGACCTGAAAATTATACAGAAGTGAGGAACGTCACTTTCTGGGGAGCTTATTCCTCTTTTGAAAAGCTTAGATGATGTCTAACACTCTGAAGAGAGTCAGAAGACCTGTTCACAAAGTCAATGGCAGAGGACAAAAGCACTGTTGCTACTCCACATTTCTAAAACACTTGCACACTAAGATGAAGATGTGAAAAAAGCTGTTACACGCATGTAACATGGCCTGTCTTGCTCAAATCCAAAATATCTCAGTTTAAAACTTGTATTCTTCTTGGACATAATCCAGAAAGGCAGAAAAACACGCAATAAACAATGACAAAGGATTTTTCTAAATATTACTGTAATGAGTTGAGGTATTTTGCTATCCCACTCATGAAAATAGCAACATATGTCACTATAACTGACAACAGCCGAGGCATAACTTAAAGCCAGGTTTAGGGCAGTGGCACACTATGCTGAGCTTTTAAAAACGTTTTGGCTTGTTTGCCATTTCCTCCCATTTCCCTCTCGGTAAGTGCTCAAAGCCTGAACCTGCAAGCAGCTCGTTTCTCTAATGCCCAGCATTTACCTCCACACCATATTCAAGTGTCAAAGGCAAATGCAAAAATCCTGCCAGCAGAAAAGCTGAGTGCACAGCTCCAAACGCAAAGGTTTGGCACAAGAGTAACTGGTCATTCTTCTGTCTGTGTGCTGTGTGTCATGTTTTTGGGACTTTTAAACTTCCAACACTTACTGGAGGAACGATGAATAAGGTTCTTCAAAATGATCACAAAGGAGAAAGCCCTTTTTCAAAGCATAAAACAAGCTCCAAAGTATACCTAATTACTGGTGGCACCTACCTATCCAGTAAGAGGTCAGGGGACTACTTTGCCAGATGCTTTACAGACATATTTCCCTTATATTTTGTATGAATGAAGAAGCCCTGCTTTAAAAAAGCAAGAGCAGCTGTTAAGCTGAACACTGGACTCTTTGAAAGTTATGTGACATCTTTAGAAGGAAAAAACTATAACTTTATCCACAGAAATGTGTTGCTTATATAAGTGATTGAATAGAGGAAAGAGATGAAGGATTTTTTTTTTTTAGCTGCTCACACCATGACTAATGCGAGTCCTCTTTGGTTACTCGCCACCGAAACATCAGAGTGTAAAAATATTACCCACCTATGCAGTGTCTGTTGGAGTAAGTCACTTTGCTTGTGCCACACTATAAATAATGGTATTAGTGGCAACTTATCTAATACTAGCAGATCCCCAGCACTTTACTTGTCTGGGCAGGCAGCAAATGCTTCAACTCCACACATCTTTTAAAAGAGCAACTGCTGGCCCCACTAAATCTTACGCTCATACTTTTGGATTCTGTTTGGTCTGGGGGTTTTATTTATTTTTTTGTTTGTTTATAATAGTTTCTGCTTTTCAAGAATGCACAGGGAAGCACAATCTCCTTTAAGAGGTAGGGTTTCTTTAACCATCTCCTCGTCCTTCTGAAGGCTACACCCCAGCTTTCTACTTGTGTTTTGTTTCATAACATGCTTGCAAATGGGTCATAGGTAGAAGTAATTTACTATGCCAACTCCATAATAAGAAAACCTCTAGAGTCTTGTCACAACCAGGTCAAGACCTATAAACCCAGGAAATGGTGAAAAACCCTTTTAGAATCTGTCTCTGTTGTTTGCCACTTCTCTGGTAATGAGAAGAAGACAAAGCTTTTAAAGGAATCCTGCTTAGCTTATATTCAGCTTGGCTGCATGTTTAACTAAGAAATTACCTAAATTGAAATAAATAACATTTCAATTATTTGTAATGTTAGCTGGACAATGATTTTGCCAAGAGCCACAATAGGATCCTTCTCTCCATCTAGGAAGATTTGTTCAGTAAAGGCTTGCCCTTAGGGCATCACTGTACCACCCTGAAGCACAGAACACACCTGTGGAGCACTTGGTAGCATTGATAGCACACACAGTTGCATAAAACTCACCTTAATGGCATACTACAGCACTGAAGCTGGATTGTCATGAGCCAGAAGAGCACTCCACAGCCCAGTGCATTTTATACAGGTTTCTCCTCTGGTTCTGCAAAGGTTTTTTTCTAATCACACATGTAGGATAGGCCCAGCAAACCAGGACCTTTGGTGCTTTTTGAGTCTGTATTTTATTTTATCTTAGCTGCATCCACGCCAAGCAGCTGAATGAGATAAACCACCACTTTAGATAAAAACCCCAACAAAATACACAACCCCAAACACACATTTTTCACCGTGTTTTGTGTTAACTGCTCCTTGAATTGCTAAATCTGGAACAATAGCTTTTGGGATCTCTTCAGGGGGGCTAATACATGTAATGAGAGTTTTACCATATGAAGTTTTAATTAATTCAAGAAAAAAATAGAAACTTCTCATTCTTGTCTCATATCTTTCCTTCGAGGGGGTGAAGGTTGCCATGAATTGTTTTCAGCCCTGTACTTACACGTGAGGTTTCACTGTGAAGCCTTGCTCCAGAGCAAAGACTTCGTCCTGTCAGTCATCAGCTGTTCATGCAGCACCACTGCCACATTCATTTTGCTCAGACTTTCTGAAATGCCCTGGTCTGTACCATTCATGCAGCATGCAATATGCAAGTACAGAGGGGATTCTTAAGGATTTAACAAGTACGGCAGTTGTTGGGAACTGTTTCGGGGTTCGTATCAGTGTCTGTTTTCTCTTTAATACCTAGAAATAGAAGTGTTTGAAGAGACGATGAAGCATGTGAAAGGAATTCTTTTCATTCACATGCTGGACTTGCTACCTCATAGAGTCATTTTGTTTGGAAGGGACTATTAAAGGTCATCTAGCCCAACACCACTGCAGTAAGGGACATTTTCGACTAGATCAGCTTGCTCAGAGCCCCATTCAACCTGACCTTGAATGTTTCCAGGGATAGGGCATCTAGCACCTCTCTGGCAACCTGTTCCAGTGTTTCATCACTCTCATGGTAAAAAAAAATTTCTTTGTATCTAGTCTGAAATTACTCTCTTTCAGTTTAAAACCATTACCCCTTGTCCTTCTCCTTAGCTTTATCACTTCATCCCAGCACATCAAGCCAAGAGCATGCAATGAGTCAGTTCATGAGAAAAACAGCACCATGTTAACAAATATTATAATTTCCCATAAACCACGTAGAAGTGCCATTTGCTATATTATTAGAGGCAGGTAGTCTCAAAAGCAGTGTTGAATACAGTCTATGTGATCAGGATCAGTGCCAGAAACCACAGGTTGCCCATGCTGCAGCCATACAGCACAAGGCAGAAAACAAACATGAGAAAATTGGAGAAGTCACAAAATTTTAGGTACTCTTACCACAAAAGATAATGCAAGGCCCTGCTGGTGACTAGAATAGAAACCATAGCCTACTTTTATTTGATTAGCAATATTTACTAGGGGTATAGGGGTGAAGCCTGTTGCCCTATTGAAAGTCAATGGTTCTAAGAGCATTTTTCTTTTATATAAACATTTATTTATTTTGAGTTAAGCTTTGATTTACCTAAACCCTTTTGGATTGAAAGCCTTCAGTTGCTATTTTTCCCACAGAACAAGGGGGACCAGGTTTGATTAGTCTAATTTATACTCTCTTCTCTGTTGTGGGTGAGGATGAACTTATACTTCAACGTGTTGAAGCTGTCAACACTCATTGAAAACACTTTTTCAAGCTTCAGTGTTGAGTTATTTTTACTTCAGCAAGGATTTGCTTTTCTTTCTATACAGCAACTTGACCATCTAAATAGCTGTAAAATGGGATTAATAAAATGCTTGAATTACTTGTGCATCTGGTCTATCCTTACACTCATGTGCCCAACCAGACTCATGCAAATACAGTGCCCAGGACAGACTCCACGCTGCCTCCCATAAGTCCCTCTCCACAAATGCCCTCAACAGAGCATTTGGCTCTGATTCTGAAGAAACTGCCTAGTATTGCAATGTAATTAGCATATCACTATTCCTCATTATGGTAGCAAAAAACAACCCCAAACCAAAACACACCACGAAACAGAAAAACTAGCTTCTAACCAAAGAAATGAGTAAACCTTTGCAGGGATTTCCTAAAAGCCACATAATTTCCAGGTCTCAAGCTGAGATCAGTTTTGTGAAATATACTCATCATTTTAGTTGGTATTTCAGAAAAAAAAAATCAAAAACGGGGATAAAGAAACATTCACTTTCTTCCTCATGTGGAAAGTCAATTATGAGAGAAGATTAAAAAGGAATCCAAGTGACACTCAGTTTGAAACCCAGTTTCAGCTTTCGTATTGAATTTGAACTGCTGCTTCTGTTGTTTAAGATAATTTATAAACATTTGAGAAGACTTTTAAAAGACAAATTTGAGGTGAAGTTATTCTATTATACCATATTTTTACTGATAAGTTTCATTTTTTCAGTACTGAGAGATTTTAGATATGTTGCAATCTGATGTCCCTAGCAATATGTGGTAATATTTATCAACAAATTGAATGTATTCTTTAAATCAAAGATTGCTTTAAATATCAAAAGGATCATGAAAAAGTGTTTTGAAAGATAAGAAAATACATGAGGTTTCTTTTGCCTTCCACCAGGAAACACAGTCTGGAGTGCCTCCATGCTTACAGGATAAATTGGAAATAAATCCATTGGTTTCAGCCTACAACTACACATCTTCTGCATTTTAGAAGTGACTCCTCCTAGTCAAGAGGCATTAAACATTTATGGAGGTGGGGAGGGGGAGTCAGGCTCAGCCCCATCTATCTTGCCAAGTGCAACACCAGTCCATGTCATCTTCCGGAGAAGTAACCAGGTATCTTCACTGAGGTGAGGAGAGATCATATTTCATGGTCCATGACTTGTGAAAGTACTGGTCTCCTTACAGCTAAAGGAGGCTGGCTAACACTGAATGCCTTATTAAACATGGATGTCTTCTCCCTGGCCCACATGGTCCTGCAGCAGTCGCCCAGCTCTATGTCTGCTCCAAGGTCACAGCTCCCATGAAAGGCTGATGGTAAGGACAGTTTCACCTGTGACCAGTTCTGCCCTACGTGCCTTCCCAGTGAAAGCAAAAAAAAAACCATTATTTCAGCTCCCCTTTTCCTCCCCCAAATACACACTCCCCACCACTCATATGAGCTATGGCAGTACAGACTGTGTTCAGATCCACAGCACCTTCCGTGGTTTGATTTCACTGCAAGAAAATTTACTCCTCTCTTGCTACAGGACCAGGGAGCTAGAACACAATAGATAAATAATAAATGAATGAGACTATACCACACATTCACCACGATTGGTTTCTTCCATACATTGCCATCACTCACTCTGGGCAGTCACTGGAGGAGCTGCAGCCCTGTATACACAACATGAAGTTACAAAACATCTCGTTAGGGAGAGCGGTGATAGCCATGAACTCTCCAGTCGCTCACAAATCAATCCCACCCATGAACTCTCTAGTCACTCACAAATCACTCCCACCCATGAACTCTCTAGTCACTCACAAATCATTTCCACCCCGCCACTCCAACCGTAAGCCCCGGCTGTGAGATGCTGCCACCCACGGAGCAGCGCGGGCATTAATTAGTTCTGCCCCCTGCCCAGTGAGCACCGATGGCTCAGCCTGGCTCCCTGTTACAGGGACCACCAGCTGCTTTTTATTCCCCGCTCATTGGGCGGTCGCTGGGCAATGCTGGATCTTCATATCCACCCTGCTCTGCCTTTGGTGGAGGAGGCCACAACATGCCTCCCTGACAGCCAAAACAACTCTGCCATGACTTGACCTCCATTCTCCCGCTCCACAGGTGTCCCCCAGTGTAAACCCTAAAGACTTTGGGGCATCATCTGCCAAGGAAGGCCACTCCTACACCCCAAAAAGACATCTGTGCTGCAGCCAAGGCAGTCACCTCTGTCCCCACGGAAATGTACCACAGAAACGACGAAGTCCTTCCAACAGCAAACATCTTCCAAAACCCCAAACCAAGCAGGTCTCTCTGTCAAGCTGCACTGAAACCAATTACTGGCATATTCTGTGATTTTCTCTATGAGTTATCATTTTTGCTGGACCAATTAAAGGGCAAGAAATATCTATATAATTGATATTCGCCATGGTGTGGGTATATAAACGTTTTGGGTATGAGCTCTTTGCATAACTTAGAAGATAACACAGAAGTTAAAACTCGTGGGTTTTTTCATAGGGAAGAATAAATTAAACAGGTGCAAAATCCATGGCATTTAGCAAACATTTATAAAATGAACAGAGAGAATTACAACCTTCATGCAAAAGTCACTGATATTTTTCATCCCTAAGTTTCTGAAAAATGTAATTTGGCACAAAGATTAAAACATAGCCCTGAAGACCACAGGTGACAAGTTGGGTGACATAGGTAGCCAACTTGGGCCCAAGAGTGCCTAACATAGCTCCAAGAGGTAAAAGTTTTCAAGTGTTGTCTTCACTGTACTAAACCCTTTACCCAAATCTGTGTAGAGGTTACTTAACTGAACATGCAAAGACAAATAATAAGAACGGACTTAAAATTATTCAACATAATTTTATGTTACTTTTTATACCTGAGTTAACCAAGTGTATACCTGTGTCTCTTTCCACAAACTATTTTTTTCTTAATTTCTGCCTTTTCCAAGAAAAAGTTCCAGTTGAGAACTGAAGGAGCAGACAGCTTTTATTTTTTATTAATGTCAGGCAGACCATGAACCATCACATAGTCACGTTCTTTCTTGCGTTCAAGAGTTTGATATTTCCACTGTACAACAAAGCTCTGGAATGCAAGGTCTTGCATAGCTGGAGACATATAAAGAGAGCAATCATCAGGTAGATGAATATAAAAAAATGTTTAAAGAGTTTGAGTTTCAGTCTTGGATACAATAGAAGACTGAGACCTGCACTTGCGTACATAGTGTAACTTTCTGTGCAAACCTTTTCACATCTTTCAATCATCCTGAAAGAAATTCTGACAGAGACATATGTATTCCAGGAGCTAAAGGGATATGGTGCCAATATTCCTCTATGTGCTTTTAAGTAAGTGAAGGGCACACTAGTATTTCTACATAAATAGTCAAGAAATGAAGGTACAAAGTTTTAAAATTAATAAGTTGATTTCAACAGGTGGAAAATATTATCATTACATTATGACTTCTGTTGACAGATTAACCTTGAGTCTCAAGGGACCAGAGAGTTCAACAACATCAGTTTTCACTCATGCATGTAGGTGTAAAAGGTTACTCTCAGCCTCCCTGAACATTTTTGTATGAATGTTGAGCTACTTTACATCCAATTTGGGAATAGAAATAGTAATAATATAATTCAACAACATAATAGTAAACACATTATTTCAGTAATTACCTGGACTAGTAGAGTAGCAAGAAGGAAAGTTGATGTGAAGGCCTAGAAGATTATTACATCCTTCAGTTAAAAATATTGCAGGCAGGCAAGTCTCAATATTTGCTAATACACAGTATTACAATAGGGATCTATCCTTACATGAATACAAAACATGAAGGCAGTTACATCTCAACACCACTGACTTGCAACATCAGGTTAAATTTACTTTTCATACATGTGCATCTTCTTCCCAACAGTAAGTAAAACTGCAGGCGTTTACAGAGGAAAATAAACCCCACAACCAAAACTTATCCCACTCCCCCCAAATCTAGAGCACAGATCACATTAAGGGCATCAGTGCCTCATCAGTCCTTGATCCAAAAGCATCAACTGACCTGAAATAATGAAAAAACCAAAAGGCATAACAACGTGATTTTGCCCTCTTCCATATGTTACTCAAGTTTATCAGGAACAGAAGTAGGGAAAGGAGCAGCTTTCCAAGTACGAGGTACCTCTAGTTATTTCTCTAACTTGTGTATTATAAATAATTAGATTTGTTCCTATATTGATGTTAATCCTTAGAATATTGACTATCATGTATTAATTAAAAATTAAGAAAAGATATTAAATATTAGTTAAGAATTAATTTTCCAACATTAAAATCTGTATTATCCTTAATTTAATTTACCCAAAATAATAAAAACCAGAGAGCCTTATTTTGGCAGTATATCATACTTCAGCAGAATAATTTAATTAATCTGGTCTTAGTAAAATTTGGAATCAAAGTACAGCTGTTGAGCCGTAATGATTCTTGAATCCCTGGTATCATTCTGAAAACTTTTCCTTTCTCGCATTACTGCAGGATTGTCTAACATTTGGGAAGTTTAGAAAAAGAGCATTGCAGTCAATTAATATTTGTCAAAAGTCTTATTTCTTGTAAAAGGATTGATAATCAGAACTGAATTATGCTGCCTTCCCCGGTCACACTCTTTGGCAATTGAAGCACTCCCCGATTTGCACGCCTTTGCTTTTAGCGAGAGCCCAGATGGCGATTTCTACTGCAGAAATAAGCATTGAAGAGGTATTTCAGTCAACAGTCTGAGGTTGTTTTCCCCTCTTATTCAACACACCCAACATCCATCTTTTTGCTGCTGTTTGCTTGTGGCTGAGGGACTTTGACCCCACCACTAACAACCCACACCAGAAGCTAAAAGTCAGCCAAAACACACCCCACCACTGACCACCTTCGCTTCACACTTTAATTCTCTCTGCACAACCCCTGCATTACAACTGCAGGCAGAAATGCATTTCCTTTGCAGCAGCTTTGAAACTGCCTTCACAGTTTATCTTTACGCTTAATTCTGCGCAGCTGTCGGGGATGGTGGCAGGCACCAGCCGCACACGGGACCCCAGCGCAGCGCCCCAGCGCCGCAGAGGCGTTTTGTCATTTCTGCCTTTCTCCCCCTAATCCCTTTTGTTGGCTGCAATCCGACCAACGCCTCATGAAAAAACAGATGGCAGTAACCGATATGGTCTGTAATTGTGGCCAGTTAATAGCAGAGGATAAGAGTGAGATAAGGACCAAGCACTGGTGGCCAGCTGCTGCTGAGTTAACCCTTCCCGGCATCACCTCAGCGGTGCTTAGCTGCTTGCAAAAACCCTGGGATGAATTATGGTTACTTCCAGTTCCCCCTCTTTGCTTTTCTGCTATTTCACTCATTCAGAGCTTTCGTGCCTATCAGAATAATTAATTTAAAGCCTGATTCTTCCCTTCCACCTTCCAGTCAAGGATCTCTATAGCCCCTGCCATTTTGGAATTTCTTAGTGAAGTAGGTAACCCTGGCTCCGTTTTAAAGAGAGGTCAAAGGGGAGGAGAGAAGTCAAGTGACTTCTCCAAAAGCCCAGGTCCAGATTTATGCTGGTATACACCCAATATGACTCTGCTTAAACAAAGACTTTGCTCTGTGTGCCCTTGAAGTAAATATTAAGAGAAATTCCTTGTCCCAAACTATGAATGACAGACTGAAAAACAAAGAAAAACTGAAAGATAATCTTCAAAACTAAGATACATGAAGCACAACCATTTAATGCAAAATCAAGCTCTATTCCAAATCAATTGACTGAGATATTGCAGCTTTATCTTCAAGACATGTATTCCCACCCCAATAAAAAAGAAAACAACACATACATTGCTTCATGAGGTCCTCATCATGTACTGCTCATGTTGTTCAGCTTTTCACTCCAGGAAAAAAGCCCAACTGTTTCTAAAATTCATTCAAAAAACTCCATCTTGTCTATCTTCCATTTTAACTCATGGATATTTTAAAGTCAAGACTTTTGGGAAAAAAAGTAAATCCGACAACACAGAATGGTGTTAAGATGCTTTAACTTAATTCACATCAAAATATCTTGTCTCAACTTCCTAAGAAGGAGGAATATCTAATTTTACTTTTAAAGTATATGGGAACTTCCAGTTTTACTGATCCAGACAGTATGAACAGGAAAAGTTAAACTCAAATGTAAACATTTTGGAGATTTTTTGCTAAAACAAAAGGGTTTAATAACTTACTCAAAGTTTTCCTTAACAGAAAGTTTAAATTTTTTTTCACTGTCAACTGAGAGAGTTTTCCAAAGAGATTTTCCAAACTCTTAAGATCCTATGCAAATCCCCAGTAGTTTCAGTCCCCACAGGATCTGTGACAGCCCTAACTTGCTTAGGCAGAGGGTAAGTACTGGCCACATTCAACAGAAAGCCCACCTATGTACAGCTCAGGGTAGTCATAAACACACACCAGAGATTTATGGATTTGGTCTTCTAGCTAAAAGTGTTCCTGTTCAATAAAAAAAGGAAGAAGTAGCTATGAAGTAATTTCAGCACATATATGTAATTTGTCACTTTTTTTGTCTAAAGCCTGTGGTTTATCAAACTTCTCCACCTTTTTTAGCAAAGAAGATTGAATCACCATTGTCAGGCATTCTCTGAGCAGCTGCAGGCTGTATTCCAGTAGCACGTTCCCAATCCCACATCAGCTAGTACACTAGTGGGTGCACTCCTTAGGTAGCCAGTGCCATTTCACAGTTATCTCAGCTCTTAAAATAACGTAAACCAGAAAGGAATTAGGAAGTTCCTTTCCCCTCTGCTATTAACACTAATACATGAAGCACGTCATATCCTCTCATAAAATCTGTATCTCCTTAGGAACAAAGAACACTTGCTGTTGTTGAGCATCAAAAGTAAAACCCAAACTTCAGCCAGTATGGACTTTTGATTGCCGTTCTCTGACAAAGATATTGCAGGTAGTCTCCCACCTCAGCAATAGTGCATGCAGGGGCATATTCTATCCTCTTAGTACTACCAGCATTCAGAAAGAAAATGGGCCACAGTTTAATCACAAAAGACATTGTGTTACAATATAAACCCATCATCAAGACAACTTCAGTAGATACAGCAGCAAGAAGTCGTGGTGGGATGGCACTGGCCAGGTCAAACCCTGTATGACAATGTAGCGAGTGTGAACTACTGTGAGAAGCATTAATTTAAAACATCCAGCATGTACCTACTCTAAGATTTCACCAAACATTTTCATTCATTTCATGGCAAAACCTCTGAAACTGATTTAGAGACTGGATAGGAAAATCTTTGAGGGTTTTTCTCCATTGTGTCTGCTTGGGAGGAAGAAGAGTGGTTTGTGCTGATGTAGACCTCTGCATGACATTTGGGCATCCTACGCAAAGAGAGTCAAATAATTTATCCTGCAAGGCAAGTGAAATGGCAGAAATCTAAAATAATACATTTAGGGCAACATGAAATGCAAATACAGAAGATGCTTTGCATTTCTGAAGAGGTGTTAAAAATGCAACAGGCTTGGGTATCTCTGCTGTTTTCTTTGTCAGTAAGGAACTGAAGATGTGATTGCATATACTAGTTACCCCTCAACCATCTTCAGGCCCCTCAGAGTTCTGTGAAATTCAACTTTTTCCTTCAACTTTGTTAGACCAGGAGCAACTTTGGCCTCTAGCTGTTAAGGACATTCTTTTCTATTTTTACCTTTACTTTTTTGTAGATAAAAGATATTTGTTCCAGTGGACCCTTCTTCTCTTGATTAGCTAGATTTGTGTATATAGTTTAATTGAGAATCAGTTCCCAGATCATAGTTTTTAAACTTGCCACTGGCACTGTGGTGGGTGTCTGCAGCAACACAACAGAGAAAGTATATCCTTAAAACTACTGAGCTAGATTCTGCAGTGCCATAGAGGTATTTCTTGGCTAAAATATATGAATGACTATGGTTTGAGCCACATGGAGCATATGAAAATTTCACCCAAGTACAGACTTTGTTGGGATTAAGCCAAGTATGAGCCACACCAGCACCGGGAGTGCAACCGTCACTTGATGCTGTATACTGCAGGGATTGTAATGATTATACATTTTCTAATCCTGCTTCCTTCTGGCAAAACAATAGATTTACTATGACTTTATGGCCCACTGTATGTCAATCACTTGGGTTTCCATCACCAGCATTCCTCCCTCACCGCTGACACGTTGCTTCCACTTGGCCATAAGCCGCACACTAAACCCTTTCGCGCTGTGGAGTTTGATTCAGGCAGGAGGAACAGCCCAGCTCACGTGCCCCTCTTGGAAGTGCAGAAGGCTGCGGTTGAACATCTTGTTTTTTCATTTGCTATAGACATTTGTTCTTGCAGCTGACCATGTGCAGGAGAATTTGCTCATGTTCCAGAAAAGGACAGCTGCACCACAAATTACCTTAAACCTCCTTGCTCCAGGGATTATCTGGGTACAGTGAAGTGTGTGTATCCTAGGGCAGGGGTCTTTTCTTACTATAAACAGAGTTATTAACCTCTTATTTACCAGAAGTGTTTATAAACTCAGTAATGGAGACAATTTTGATATCACTAGTCACTTCTTTCTGGTAATAATTTTTTTGGAAGGTCCATCCATTTACACTCAGAAGGTGGTTTCTTTGAATACTTCTTTTATAGTTTTCACTCATGAATTACATCTTCTACTAGCTACCTGCCCCTAGGGAACAACATACACCTCTTGGGCTTTGGGCACATGAGACTGAGGACTCCAGCCCTCTTCCCCCTTCCAACCCTATTCCCCTTTTTGGATCCTGCTACACTAAGCTCTCTGAGGCCTTCCACCACCCAATCTCCATAGTAATTATGCCAAGCATCAGTCTTGGCTCTCAGCATAATTATCTTGGCATTTATAGGAACTGAAGGACCATCATTAAAACCAAAGACAATCTAAAGAAACATTTCCATCTCTCAATTTGTAAGCATCACTCCAGAAACACTACAACTACAGAAATAAATCTAAATGCAGACAGTGAGCACCGTCATCAGCGGATTACTTGCTGTTCAGCATCAGGTGAAGAACTAGTCAAGGGAAAGGAAAAGACAAAGATGTTGATACAGGTCCAATAAGACTACCAACTTTTCACAAATCTGAGTAATAATGACGACATAGCTATAAGGACCTTCAAGACATAACAGCATTCTGGCTATTTAAAATCAGTATCTTTAGTCTTCTACTTTTATTTTATCTTTTCCATTAATGCAAACATTTTCAATGTAAAGGGGCTTTTTACATTTGCTTCATGTAAAATCTTTTAGCCTCCCTCTGTCTGAAATACATTTACTACCTTTTCACTCCTTCTCTAAACCCAATTCCTGCACTTTGACACTGCAATGAATTCTCTGCTACTGCAAACAACCCTGTCTATTTTCAACAGCAGAGGTCCTGGCTCACTCCCTTCAAAGTTCTTATCTTCTCTGTTTAAAGCATCACAATAGATGAGAAGTGGACATATTTAACACATGCACAAACACACTCATTTTACAAAACATCTATCCAAAAGAAATGAAGATAAAACAAGAATTAGAAGAATAGAAAGGAAGCTTAATGGGACCCTCTCATAGAGAGTTCTCTGTTTTAGCATCAATGATGCAAGCATTTGTGCAAATAAAAAATGTATCTTCAGTCTAACTTCAAACAGGACTTAAGTGGAAATCTCATACATTCTCCAAGTCATCAACTGGATGCCAATTAAGTGGTTTGGAAACACACATGAATCAAAAACATGGACTATAAGAGATAGTGTGCAAATAAAAAAAAAAAACAAAACAAAAAACAAACAAGTGAAAACCACTGTGACCAGTAACTGCTTCTGCAAAATCATTTTTAAGAACTATTGCCTCATTAAGCTCCGCTGTCCAGCTGCAACAATGCTCCACCAAACACACCATTCATCAAGTTTAATAGGCCTGATGGAATTATTCTCTAGTCACTGGCAGCTAACCAGCTACCTCAAGACTTCAGCACATGGCTGAGCACTCAACAAGGTGCAGTTACCTTTCACTGCGGTTCCAAGGTACTAAATCAGTTTGCATCAGGCAGGGGACTTGCCAAAATGGCAGAAGGCACCATGAACCCAAGGTTCTGACCCCATCTGGCAGTGCTGGCTTGATGGCAAGTCAGAAAATTTTTTAGAGCTTTCACCCAATTCGATCCGAAATTGTCTTCCAAAATTTATACAAATCACAAAATTGAACACAAGTTCATATCTGAGGCATCCCTCTTAGCATGCATATTAATCAGTCAAATTTTTTTTAAAAGAAATTTAGAATCTCGTAAATAGATACCAGCAGAGAGCCAAATACAGGATATGTTTAGGAAGACATTTTTTACATTTAGAAATCAGATTCCAGCTGTCAGGGCAGAATTTAATAGCAGATTCTGTTGAATACAAAAAAAAAATCAAAAAAATCCCAACAAAAACAAACCAACAGAACCAAACCTACTTAGCTTCTTACAAGTTGATAAAAGGCCATCCAAAGTAGATTTCACCATTCTTAATCATAAGCTGCCCTGATAAAATACTCATGACCCTTCATGTTCAATGGCACAATGTGATTTGGCAATATGTTGACTGTTCTGTGTAGAGCCAAACACTCTGTACATCCAGATAATCTTGTATTTAATTTTTAGGCAACTCCTCCATTCGTAATTCTCAGTAGGAACAACTTTGATTTATATGCATACAACTCATAGTTTCAATATCTTATCTAATAAAAGTAAGGATATCACTACATAATAATTCATCAAAGCTTTTGCAAGTAGAAGCTGTAGCATCTTTCTAAGAAGTGTTTCCATTTTTCCAAAACTTTCACTCTAATTCCAAGTGGCATTATCACTGTGATGCTTTTATCTAGGATGTATATTGTATTACACTTCTAGAAGTCAAAGGTTAGATATTGCTGGGAAAACTATGCAACACAAATTCCTGAAGTATACTGCCAGCTCACACCACATCAAGACCAGTCTAAAAATAAGTCAATTTGCTCTGGTCCAGAAAGCAAACTACCCAATAGCATCTCTTTGGAACAATCTTCCTTCCACTGTTACCAAACAAGCTAGAATCACTATCTGTCAAAGAAGGAAGCACAAACCACTGTTCTTTGGTATAGTAGTAACTTATGAACTTGAAGGCATATTTGAAAATAAAATGTCAGTGGTGGCTCTAACATCAGATTGTCAGCCTGTTTTCATTTCACCACAAAGTTCTCCCTTCTCAGCATCTGAGGCTGTCTGCAGTGTCTGTAGGCTACATAAAAATGTTACTCTTGAGAGATTATAAAAAACAATCCAACAACAAGAAGGCCAGATCCTTTCTTCGTCTCTCAAAAAAACCCAAAACCAAACCAAAACCAAACTGAACCCCAAAAACCAACCAACACCAAAACAAGCCACATTTGTACTAGTACTCCTTTGTATCCATATGAGCTAGAGAAAAATTTCTCACCTTTCCTCATCACTGCTTCCACTTCAGCATTTAGAGAAGTCCAAGACACTGGGAGCTGCCAGCCCTGTTAGCATTTTTTTGTAACTGTTTCCGTTTTACTGGGAAGTATGGAACACTGGTATCCCCTGACCTGGAGCACACATACACACCACCTTTGCCAAAACTGTCAGCTCCGTTCTTCTACCAGCACAGCAGAGCACATCTGCAAGGAGACCAAGCTGAATCTATTCTGCCTTTTACCTTTTTGAGCCTTTTTCCCCTCAGTGAAGTTTCATGGTCTAACATGGATCAGCCATTGTTTTTCCTCAAAAAACAAACAAACAAACAAACCCACAAAGGTCCAATCCTTACTGATTTAATACTAACCAGCACCTGGGTATGGGGAGGAGAGATCTACAATCTGGTAGTCCTTTCCTGGTGGCTCAGACAATTCATAAAAGAAGAAAACCAGTATCTTATTAATTGAACTGGAATCAATACGGACATCCAAACAAAACATACTTTGTACCATATATTTTCAGACTAAGTTTTTCTGGATACTGCACTCATGTTTACACTCATGCTAGATATATTTGTTGATCAGTCCACGGTTTTCCACAAGCCTTTGTGCTAGGGAAAAAACACACCTCTCATTCTGCCACAGTCTCAGTTTCCCTGTCCTCCTGTACAAGAAAAGGCTCCCCAAACAGCTGGCACAGACTGCCATTTCCAGATAACTCTGTTTCCATACAGGGTCCCAAAAGCAGGGAGAGGGATGGAATGCCCTCACACTCCTGCAAGAAAAAGAAAAAGGAACATACAATTTCCTCCACCCAAACCAGAAAGGGAGATGAGATTTCAGCAGCTAAGGGGAAATCACTGTGCCTGAATAGACTGGAAACCTAATGGAAATTTCCTTCCTAAGAAAGTCTTCTGGGGTGAGGAAGAGAGAAAAGAGATGGTAATTAATTTCTTTTTTTTTCTTTCCCCGAAATTTTAGAGTTAAGAAGAAAAGAGTTGTCTGATTGGGATGCCAAAGAGCCTGAAGTTCATGCTTTAGGTGCGTTTATTCCATTAACAGGCAGTTTCGTATTTAAGAAGCAGAAGCTATAGAATGTATATTGACTTTTATTCCCAAGAAGGAGCCACATGACATCAGGATGTTTCTGACCTTCACAAACAGCTCTGGAGGAAAGCAGTGATGAAGACTCTTCACATGTGCACCCAGAGGGAGCAGAGCCCTGAAGTGGAGCCCCCCATCCTCCAACTAGGGCAGCCAAGGGCAGAATTCACCCTTCTGATATCCTCGTGGTTATTGCATCTGTGTGATGCAGCAAAGCAGAAAAGGTAGCACTTGAAACTTCCTGAAGAGCCATTTGAAGACAGCCCGAAGCATATCCCACAGCCCATTTTGAAACATTCACCTTTTGAGATGCAAGCCCATTACTGCTACCAGCATCAGTCAGTCCCCTCCTAACCAGGGGACCTTTGTGCAGAGCACACAAGATGCTGCTGGGCTGTTCAGTGACAACAGGGCAACCCAAGCTCTCACAGTTTGTTTCACAGCACACCCCGTACATTTCAGCAAGACAGATTGACTAGGGCTGCTTTTCCACAGCACTCAGAGAGTTAAATAAATCAAAACCCATACTTCCATAGTGCTAATTATATTGTTCTATGTTAAAACAATAAAAATACGCTCCACTTGCTTTTTACATCCTTTCAGTCTTGCTTAACCTTCATTAGCTAAGGCAAGGTAAGTGTTACTAAACTGAGTGACTGCAGTTTGTACTCAAATAAGGAACAAAGCCATCTCAACTTGGATGTCTCTTCACCAACAAATATCAGAGCAAGCGTTGGTGTTTTCTAAAGCATCCCCATTTTTCACATGGCAAATAAAAAATGATAGTCAAGCATCCAGAAAGGTGGACAAAGTAAACTACAGTTTTCCTGGCATCTTATGTCAAGCTCCATATTGTCCAGTGACTGACCCACTACAGAGCATTTGAAACCACAAAAGATATTCCTATCTAAATATCATCTCTCAGCTTTTATCTCTTTGTCTTCATTAGGTCTAAACCAAAGATCCATTTTTTAAGTCTTTAGATTCTCTTAAGAAAAAAAAAAAAGGACTGAAAGAGTTAAACAGTTTATTGTGCTTTTACACATTTTAAGAGATCATCTTTCAACAATGGCAGTAAAATCAGCATGTAGTCTTAATTTTCTATGGTTGAACCTTGAACGTGAATCATTATATTACAATGTACTTATTGATTTCAACAGGAAGAGGATTAAGCCCAGAAAATCAGGTTAGGAACCTGAAACTGGACTGAGGAAAATGGAATTTTTCTGGTACTAAAAACCTCTTATGTTATGTAAAATACATTAGAATTTTAAATATGAGATTTGGCCATTTGGAAAATATTCTTAACATCTTGAACTCAGCAGCAATGTGACAAGCCACTGAACTGAAAATCCAATTAGTAACCAGTGCTTAGAATAAAAAAACCCTATTACTACACATATTAGATGGTCATATCTGATTTTACTTACTTGCACAAACATACACAAATAAAATGAAAGCTGTTTAATGGAATCTTCAACAGGTATAAAGAGAAAACATCTGTGACCACTGGGTGCTGTTTAGTGGCCACCAGTACCACATTAGCATTGCATGCATATGATATACATACACAGATTATACACAGTGTGTATACATTTCAAGTACAACAGAACATCAAATAATTTAAATTTATTTTTCAGTTTTCCTGTTTTCAGGAACATTTTCAGTTACCTGTTCCTTGAAAGTACGAGGCTAACTTGGCCACAGATGCTGCCACTTACTCCTGTTCCGCCCTCCCATCAGCATTTAACTTGTTGGAGAGCAAACAACACATTTCAGCTGCACGTGTGTTAATTCTCCATAAATTATTATTTGTTAGAGATGGTGGAAGCACCCCATCCCCCAAATAATTTACCCAGAACCCTTCCTCATAAAAATACTTATTTTAGAAGTTTACAGGTTAGACAAGCAAATAATTTGGACAGAATTTTTCTGTAATGGACATAATCCTCCATTAGTTTGCAATGTGGGCTACTGAAGTTCTCAGCTGGAAGAGTTATTTGCTTGTCTGCTTAATTAGAATCTGTCTGTGAAGTCATCTGCCTGGGAGTTTCTGGTACTTACAGTCTTTGGAAGAGAAATATGGAAAGGACCAGCCTGAGTGCAAAGATGGTCACTTTAGCCTGTAAAAATTCACCTAGTTTGCCCAGACACAGGTGTTTCCACACACCCCACTTCAAGAAATGCCAGCTCAGCCACATTTCACCATCCTGTATCTCATACATGCCAGCTGGGCTATGAAGGAAGCAGAGCACTTGAGAGGAAGAAGAAGGAAAGAGGCAGGCTTGGGGCAGGCAGAAACAGAGAAAGCTGGCAGTGACAAGACAGGCTGCTCTGATTATTTAGGGCTTTTTCATTACCATCTGTATTTCCACAGCTTTCAGATGACCCACAAAGGAGATTAAATAAAACACGATTAGAATATATACCCATTTTAAATATGTGTGTGTGTGATGCCCCAGCATGTCACTCTGCCTTGTCTGTGCTTTTCTAACCTCTGCTGACAGTGGCAGTCCAGCCACGGGGGCATATAGCACATGATTCAAGCAGATCCACTGCTTGCAGCATGAAAACTGGGAAGTGGCATGAATGCTGGCACAGGCTGGTACCCTGGCAGGCCCCAGGCACCTTTTACTCAAATAGTTTAGAGGAATTTTTGCTCAAATTCCACATCCAACAGATATTTCTCAATTGCTCTGGAAAAGGATTTTTCTACACAGAGAATAGCAGTATCTTAAAGAATATGCTGCAAAGATCTTCAACTGCTTTGAACTTTGAATGACCTGGTAACAAAAACAAGGTCTGTAAGCAATGAGCAAGACACGTAGTTCGGTGAGTAAGCATACAACTCACTGAAATGTCCAGCTTATTACAAATTCTTTAATCAGAATTAGCTGTGCCACAGAAGAGGGAAATTCATTCGTTAAACTTTAGCAGGAAGACAGGGATGCTGGTAGCACATTGGTGCAAATCATTCCTGTGGTACTTTCTCATTCTTATTTGAAGCAGTTTGGGGCAAACATAAAGGGCTGATACAAATATTTTGAGCTGCGCAAGGTGATTTGAACTAGAATGTGGAAGAACTGGAAGTGACAAAACTTTCATCAAGGAAAAGGAAAAAAATTGCAGCAAGGATGGGAAATTAATCCAAATGCACAGTGACAAAGCATCTCTCTCTATGGTCCCCCTCCCCAGCAGTCCCCAGTATCTGCACACTGGTGCTGTTTCCTATCATCAGTAAATCATAGAAACACAGAATGGTTTGGGTTAGAAGGGACCTTAAAGATCATGTTCCAACACCCCTGCCATGGACAGGGACACCTTTCACTGGACCAGCTTGCTCAGAGACCCCTCCAGCCTGGCCTTTGAAGACATTTACAACTTCCCTGGGCAACCTCTTCCAGTGCCTCACCGTGCTCACAGCAAAGAGTTTCTTTCTAATATCTAATCTAAACTTACTCTCTTTCAGTTTGAGGCCATTCACCCTTGTCCTGTCACTACATGCCCTTGTAAATAGTCTCTCTCCATCTTTCTTGTAGGTTCCCTTCAGGTAGTGGAAGGCCGCTGAAGGTCNAATTAGGTCACCCCAAAGCCTTCTCTTCTCCAGGCTGAATGATTCCAATTCTCTCAGCCTTTCCTCGTAGGAGAGGTGCTCCATCCCTCTAATTACCTTGGTGGCCTCCCCTGGACTCAGTCCAGGACATGTCAATGTCCTTCCTATGTTGGCGATCCCAGAGCTGGATGCAGCACTTCAGGTGGGGTCTCACCAGAGCAGAGGGGCAGAATCACCTCCCTTGACCTGCTGGTCACACTGCTTTTGATGCAGCCCAGGATATGGTTGGGTTTCTGGGTTGTGAGCTCACATTGCCAACTCATGTCAAACCTCTCATCCATCAACACCGCCAAGTCCTTCTCGGCAGGGCTGCTCTCAATCTGTTCATCCCCCAGCCTGGACTGAAACAGTGTCGCCCTGACACATGTGCAGGACCTTGCACTTGGTCTTGTTAAACCACATGAAATTCCCATGCGTCCACTCCTCCAGCTCATGCAGGTCCCTCTGTCTGGCATCCTGTCCTTCAGATATGTCAAGAGGACCACCCAGCTTAGTCTCATCTGCAAATTTGCTGAGGGTGCTTTGACCTGCCCTCTGTGAGTCAGAGGCTCTTTGTCCCAACCACGACTTGGGTCCAGCTAACCAGCTCTTACCAGCTCTCATACAGAGGTAGAAAAAAATTCTGTTCAATTCCACCCAAGTGCGTTGACAAATCAAGGGAAATAGACCTATGGGGTACATACTGCTCTGAGAGACACACCATGGAGGGTGGTGCAAGCCCAGAGAAAGTGATATTACCAGATTACTCCAAGTCACAAGACAAAAGGAAAATGTCTTGTTAAGCTGCAAAACTTGCCTTGTAAAACAGTAGATAGCACAGATGGCAAGAAGTTGTTTAGGGTAAATTGCAGTCTAGGGTAAATCTGGACAAATACTTCAATTCTGGTTTTAATAATTCCATTTTTAATGGAGTTCATCGCATAGCCACTTGTGAATAAGCCCTTTCCACTTTAACCTTTTAACAAAGGTTAAAAATTGCCATATGGAAATAAGCAAACACTTCCACTAAGTAACTTTCCAAGCCTTTTCAAAGTTAAATTAACAACCAAACCAACAAAAACACAACTTTCTTTGGATTTTGGCTCTCCAAGCTTAATATGACAAGCTCTAAGTCACCATGTCTCCCTTGGGAGCAGACACAGGGTAGTGCTGGAAGAACACCAGAGAAGGCAAGAGCCATGAGCACCTCAGCACCTCTGGGCTAGCTCCAGTGTAGCCAGAATGG
Source organism: Cephalopterus ornatus (assembly GCA_013396775.1). Lineage (NCBI taxonomy): Eukaryota > Metazoa > Chordata > Aves > Passeriformes > Cotingidae > Cephalopterus > Cephalopterus ornatus. Next base: position 457,406 of record VZRE01006770.1, read on the forward strand.
AGCAAGGTGTGGATCAGGAATGTTGATAGCCAACTCAGGACACCTATTGTCAAAATGAAGCTTGGTGTAGAGAGTAGAATATTCAAGGTCCACAAAGGTATGGACAGGTTACACCCAGCGAACCTTGTCTTTGACCACAACCAGAGGCATGGCTTCCACTCAAGGTAAAAGGCAGCAATAATGGAGTTTGGCACCAATCACTCAGTCATGCATGAAGTGGAGCATCTGAAAAATGTTGCTGCTTTCTGGAAAGATACTGCTCTTATTTGATATTGCTGTATAAGCATCAAACTATTTTGTTTTAAAAGCCATGGTAAATTTATGAATGAAACTGTGCAAGAGGGATTTAATGAGAGATCCACAGCAAGTGTTCAGTGGTCTGGATGTTGCCTGCCACCGGGGTAGCATGAAATCATTTGATAATTAGACCATGGCTATGCAGGATTAGCATACCTTAAAAATATAGGGCTGCATTATTTTTATTTATATAACAGATGGATATTTAAAAAGGTCGTGCATTTTTTAATGAATGCTACGTCACGCCAGTGTTGACAGAAGATTTGGAAGTGCTACAATATGGCCAAATCTAAAGCTAAAAATGCTACTTTCTCTCCCCCCTGTGCTCTGGTCATGGAGCTGAGAAACAAATGCGCAATAATGCTGTGAATTCCCTTCCAGAGATCAGCTTAAGTACAATACTTATAGGGCAATAGGTTATATTTTCTTTAATTTCATGTCGATTATAGGTAATTACAAGACTTCCATTATTAGACCTATCTGAAGACTCCACAATTCTCCTTTAGTCCCACAAGAAAGAAGAAGGTAGGACAGTAATTACTATTAAAAATATAATAAAAATAATTTTAAAGTGATAAAACTTTATTTTTTAAGCAGAGCAATATTTGCGAATTTTTTACTATTAAATACAGGCTTGCACAGTATTTCTCCTTATTTAAAAAAAAAAGTATGTACCAGTTCCTGATACTGTAACAACACAGAAATCCTTGCATTAACTGTGGCCTACAACTCTTTATTTTGGTGGACAGCCCAAAGTTTCATGGCCAAGCTGCAACACAAAGCTGAACTTTGTGGTCCTGTGCAGCAGCTACATTTCCCTCACTGCCTATAGACAAGTCCCAGACTGCAACCCTGAGAAAGCATGGGCAACACATCCCGAATGGTTTCATTAAAAATCTCATCCCTCACCTCCTTTTTACGCCTCTTCCAGAGCAGAAATGAAAAGGATCTAAAATACCGGCGTTTCAACAGAATATTCGAAAATAAGGAGGTTTCCAGAAAAACATTTGTAATGTTTTAGGGATTTTAACCAAAAGTGGAAGGGTTTTTTCCATTCAAAAATGTCCCAAGTAGCTACAATAGGCATTTATTTATATTTTAAGCCAACCCTTTTGTTAGGCCTTCTTCTAGAAAGTTTTCATACTTGGAATTTCAGGAAATATATAAGAAGGAGCACAATGTGCACTTGTACTCCTTTTTCCACAGGGCTGGTCCTGCCCCAGGCAGAACTACTGTAATACCATCAGACTGGTAGTGGAAAAATGCTTTTGAACAACTGCTATTTTAAACAATAGCGCAGGGAAAGGCCAAGGGGATGTCCAGCTGTAGAGCCTGAAATAAGTAGTGATGAGGGGAAGCTATTCACCAAACAGCATCAACACTGCAACAGCAAAACCTGCTTCCAGTGAGCTCCTGGTGCCAGCAGGCAACATGGCCCTAAAAAGGTTGTGGTGAACCTGCGCAAACAATAAATGGTACCAATAGCCAGGGCCCATTCCCCTCCTGTGAACTGAAACCCACCTAACTGTGAAACCGTGTGTTTCCTCACAGCATCCAATTGGCCTGCAAAATCAACAGCCACCAAAGATAACTGAAAGGGATTTTTACAATTCATAAGACATGGGAGACTTTGCTATTACAGTGTTGGACAGCCCATCGGTATATTTGCCTAAAAATGAAGTTTCACAATGTAAAATTCTAAATCACTTTTTTTAATTCCCAAAACACCAATATAAAATTTTCCCCTTCTTGCAGTTTCCTCAGGAACAAGAGGTCAGAAACAGAATGCTGGGCTATACAAGCTACCATTCTAATGCAAACCCCTGACCTTTGTGTGCTACACACTGGGTTACCTGGTAATCCCTGATCACTCCAGAAACATTTAACAAGAACACTAAACTTGAGTGGCTAATTTTCATACAGCTAACTTCTGCCTCTCACTGAAATAGCTTTGTTTGGGGAAAGTGGTTCTTTGGAGGTGGTGGGGAGGAAGAAAATATAGCACTGTCTCCTTCTACTAGCAAATGAGGAGCACGTTATTAGTGATGCTCCTGTCTTACAGTCAAAGGACACCACCCTGCACATAGCCACGTTAGAGATCAAGCCTACTAGGCAGTTGCATACCCTCTTCTCAGAAGGTCCTTTTCTGCCTTTTCCCTATTTAGTAAAATAAATGTGAAGTTCAGTAAGGAATACGGCCCAGAAAAGACAGTTGAGGGATTAAGCACAGAGATCAAGAACAGGCATGGTCTTGGCATTAGGCATAACTACAGCTATTGTCTTATATATTTCATGCTTAAGATTGGACTTCTGAATTTTTAATCAAAAAGAAATGTTATTAAAGTGCTCTGCTATATTTTCCCCAATAATTGACTACACAAGGGATATATTGGACAAATCTCACAAATTCAATTCATGAACTCATAATACTCCTGAGAAAAAACAAACATCAAATCTGATGTCTTTTCAAGTAGAGTAACTGAGGTCAGAATCTGCCCCTGGGCAATCATACAGAAAACAGTCAGGAAAGGCCTGTGTATTGAAAAATCTCTCTGCTGCCTTAAACAAAACTGCAGACAATCTAATAACTAAAACACAAAGATATTTCATATATGGGTTTCATAATTTCTGAAGAATCGCTTTACCTTAAAGATCTTGGAAGCCAAAAGTTTAGAAAGCAAGATCACAAATCACTTGCAAGACTCAAGCCAACATCTACACAATAAAACGTCTATAAAACAGAAATATTCACTCAGCTTACCAGCTAATATAGCACACTGTCATGGAAATAAACACATCCCATCTTTGCAAATTCAGTTGTACTTTCCCATCTTGAAGATCTGGCTGATGACGATGTCTGTCTTCAGCTCTAGAGATACAGGGATTGTTTTATAGCTGTCATACAAAGTAAATATACTTTAGGACACAAGGAAAAACCATACAAGACAAATTACATCCCATTCAGCTTCATGCAAATTATATATTACCATTAATCACCTCATATGAAGTGGTCAGATAAGACATGCCATAATTGCTATCAGAGTAGCTGACTTTTCAGCCTGTTGAGATATTTTTAGCCATTAAAGGTGAATTTAATTCCAGCTAATTTTAATAACCCAAAATCAAGTTGCCTAACCACATCTTGCCATCCAAATTCTCTCCACAGTGAAAAAGAAAGATGATACATCTGGAGGATGATTCACCACTTTGGTCTTAGACACTTTTTTTAGGATGGGATGAGTCACTCTTTGGATGCACATACCTTTCTTTGGTGATGGATGAAGCCTGGACACCTGAGCTAATTCAGTTATCCCTGTTTTAAACAGCTAATGTGAGCTGACATAGTCAAAGCCTTGGTCAAAAGTCCATAGAGAAAGTAGACCTGATGGCAATTTGTCAGGTACTATTTCTAAAGAGGTTAGATATCTTCATCACACTAAGAGGGGATTTTTCAAAAAAAAAATCACCATCTGCACAGCAGCTGTTACCTCATTTTAATTATTCATAGCTGCTTGCACTGGGGAGAGAGATGATGGTGTGGGCAGAGATAAGAGTGAGGGCAAAATTTTTTTAATGATTTTGATCTGAGTTCATGGACTGCACACTTCAGAGCTGTCTGAGGGAGTGTTATTTAACTTGTGACTAATAGTTCTCATTGAACTGCAAACCAGCAGATGCCAATATTTCAGATTAACTTACCAAACCACCAGGCAGCACTATCTAGAGGAAACATTACTCAGGAGACTGTTATCCTGAATCTAGATCATGTACTAATAAGCCAGACAGTGAGCACTTAGCCCAATTGATATCATTACATTTCTTTTTAAAGGCCTTTCTTAAGGGCCAATATACTTAATACTCAAGAATTCAGCTGCCAAATTGCTTATATTTTCCTGTGACTCAAGGCTGGGTAAGCTTGCTTGAGATGCTGCAAATAAAATGTTCTTTAAAGGAGATGACAATGAGAAATCGGCACTATAACAAACAAGAAAGGTTTTCATAATCATATACTAAACATTTTATTCAAAGATGGGGAAAAAACCCCAGTATTAGAAAGGTTTTAAATCCTAGATTTAACAAGATACAAGCCTGTGATGTTTCTACACCTACATTAGGAATCATTTTTGGGGAGAAACTCCATGTATGCAAACACGTGTGGAGAATATGGCCCTTGGGGTGGAGTAAAGTTCTGAGACTTGCAAAGAAATGTAAGGGGCCTCAGTTTCAAGAAGGCCAGTTTCAAGTAAAAGACAGTAAAAAAAAAAAAATAAACTTGTTTTAGGACTCAATCACTGTTAACAGTCCCAGTATCTCCAGCATGGAAGGGCCAGATGAAACCCACATTAAGGTCCCTTTGGTTTCCAAAGATGTGGAAGTACAAATAAGGCGCAATCTTTTTCCAGCTGAGCTGCTTTCTGCAAAGGCAGGGCAAGGTAAATACATGATAAGGGCCTGGGTGGTTTTGAACAACCTCAGATAGGCTAAGGACACGTGAAGGAATTTAACACAGAGGCAGGGATAAAAGTAGCTTCCCCTATCAAACCATAGGCAGTTTGAATCTTTCCCCTTGTTTCTCTCAGCATAAGCCTGAAGTTTACAAAATCAGAAGTAAGGACTTGGCATGGTGCTTATTATTTTACTCCTGAAGTAGAAGCAGCAGCAGTGTTTGAGTACAGTTACCAAATACAGCACAGTCTGCTTTCTACTCTCGCTAGCAGTATTAACTTTTCTTCAACCAGGAGTTGAAAGTTTCCATTTCGAATGGTTTTCAGAGTTACTGCCTTGAGCTGCTGGAAACAATGAGCTCTTGGCTCATTGTAGTACTGCTGTAGTACTACATCCTTCATGCTGTAGTATTAGATCATTAGTATTAGTGATAGCAGCAAACCCTAAAACTATTTACGTGCACTGCTAAAAAAAAAATAAGTAAACATTATATGTTGCATCACATGACAGTAAATTGCTTGAATAATTAACAAAATAAGACTTCCTGTTGTTTATTAGATATTGTAAGAATGAAATGTACAGTATACAAAATTAATATCAAAAATGTTCACATGATTGATTTTAACAACACATTTTTCTTTGGATTAACTGCAGCCAAGCAGCTTTTAAAGACTTGTTATGCTGAGATCTATTTTCCACTATAGCATCTCAAGTGTATCACTGCATGCTATCTACAGTTTTAATCTACAGAATGAAAGTTATGAATTTTTGCTGAATCTCTGTGGCATTTGTTTAAAAAGAACAGAACAATAACATTAGCTTAGAGAGAAAAAATAATGTTAATATTTCAAATTCATAAGCAAAATTGCTTTTGAAATTTCAAACCTTACAATTGTACATTTTCAATTTCAAGCACTTGCCATATGAAGTTATATTCTACTACACAGGTGACAAAGACTTTGAACTTTGTTTTTCTTTGAGACAGATACATAATCCTCATTTTCTTTTTCCTAATGAACTTTCGCATTTTTAAAGTTAGTGTTAAACAACATCCATTCTCCTAAAGAAACAATTTAAGTATGGTTCATTTCATAAGCTGAAAGTTTTCATTAAAGGTATATCTATACAAAGGAAAGTAAAATGGTTTTCATTTTTTAAATCTGTGCATTTTCAGTTTATGTCATATAGTTTAGCAGAAAGATAAAGTAACTACTAATGACTGATCTAGATAACCTAAAATCAGCCGATCTCTTCCATAAAATATATGCTTGCTATAATGGTTTTCACTACAATATGAAATACACTAGAAAAAACTGAAATTATTACCAGGGAATATTACACAGTTATCAGTATTGATAATGTCTCCTAGATTAAAAAAAAAAAAAAAAAAANNAAAAAAAAAAAAAAAAACTTTACATGAATTTCTTATACACGCTCTACTTAGCAACAGGAATATGATTTAAACTGAAAATTCTTCTCATTTCGTCCAAACAATTTTTCCTAATAGACTGAATGTATTTGCACAATTGCAATGCATTCAAAATAGTGACCTCCTGCCAGGTAAGTCGGTCAATGATTTAAAGCAGGAATGGGTGCTTGACAAAGAGTGGGCTAGCCTTCCAGAACAAAACAGATGCCGTTCTTTCTCTTGAGATGTCACTGACGTAAAAATCACCTTTTAAGTTGGCACATATCACAAGAACCCTTAAAACAGTCCCTGTGAATGAAAATGAAGACAAATCACCATATAAATGATGCAAAGCCATTTTTCAGAAATTTAGGAGAGTCTGAAAGTGTTTGTCCTCTCCCTTGCATTAAATTGGTTAAATTCAGGGTTGGCTGCTTTATTTTTAAGAGAGAAACTATTAAAATCATCCTATGCTGGGAACAGCTGGGCTTGCTGTTTTCTTTCCTTTCATGCCTTTTTTTTTTTTTTTAAGACCATTGGCAAGAACAATCTGTGGGCTCTTGGATTGAATAGCTGACCCAGGTTGAGTTACTGGTGCAGTACAATTGCACAGTCCGTCTCTGCAGCCCGAGCTCCCTGCAGCATTTGCAGAACCTCGCGTACGTGTTGATGTTGTAGTTGTAAATGCTTGCAGAAGGGCACTTCCCGTCACATGAAACAATGTTCACCTGGTAACAAACATGACAAATAATTAGCAAACTGAAGCAGCAAGTTAGGAGTTCTCAAGGAAGCCCAAAAACATTAGGCACCAAAATCCAAAATGACAAAGCAATGAAAAATTTGGAGGTATTTCCTCTAGCCCCTTACAAAATCCCACTACATCTGAAAATAAGCTCTGGAGTACACTGCCCAGATAGGTCTCAATTTTTATCTTACTGGTATCAATGATGACTTTTCTGTCCATTTCAGTAACAGGTTTTGGCTATTAACAGACACAAAGAAACAATTCTGGTTTTGAATTTTAAAGCATTCATAACAAGCTTGGCTTAAACACAGCACCAAATGTTCTGTCCCCAACTCCCTGCAGTATTCATTTCAGTGATACACTGATGCAGTGTTGCTGTACTGGTATCAGTAAGGAGGAATAAAAGAACCAATCCTTTGGAAAGCCAAGAGGAATTACTACTAATGATATCAAATCTGTAATACAGACTGTAAGAGAAACAGTCATAGAAACTGAATAATTTTTTCAAATTTAATGGTTAAGATTCGTGTTTCTGTTCAATGAGACACTGAGACTAAATTTCCTGGCTGCTCAACAGCTTACTCTACAAAATGTACTCTCAGAGTCATTTTAGAGGTTACAGCTGTTTCCCTACACTCTTTTATCACAGGTTTTCCAGGCGCTCTTACACATCTCACATGAGACGTCTGTCTGCACCCTTGCTGCTGCTCACAGTCTTACTGCCCAGCAGGACATTGCTGGTGTCCTTCAACAGTAAATCCTTCGATAGTACCTCATTCTGCCTTCACATTTTACAGTATGTTCATGCTGCTGTCTAAAAAAAGCTTTCAGGATCCAAGATTCCTTTCTTCATGAAGTTGGCATTTAAATACTTTCCCCGGGCAGATGGAAAATTACACACATCTGCAGCCGTTTTAACTGTAGAATATCAGGGGCAGAGATTCAGTTATATTGAAGTTAATTTGCATATAATAATTGCATTATAGGGTGAAATGAGACTTTGGATTTGCACGAAAATCAACATGCACCTAGATGCATAAAAAAGCAGAACAGCCTCCTTTTTATTATTTGAGAGGATGATTACTGAGAATGTAGGGAAACATTAAAACAGCTCTGTGAAACACAGAAATCTCTCTCTGTGACAGAGATGAAGACAATTGCCTTGTGGGATTTGGGTTCCTTTTCTTCCTTCATTTTATTTCTTGTATTTTTTCCCTTCTATTAAAAGAAATTGTGATAGTTATCTACTTACTGGTGTGTTACTCCTGCAGTCATTCTTGCGGATAGTCATCCTAACAGTCACCTTCTTACAGAATTTTCCATCTTCCTTACCTGCAAATGGTCATAGATCAAAAAATATCAGCTCAAAATTCTAAACATTTCAGAGTCAAGAACATTCCTGAACATTTTACTGGGTCAACAGACACAAAGAAGAAAATACCCACTAGCTATACATTGAATCACTTTTACAACTATTCTATTTAATGCATTATAGTATCCATCTCCTTATATCTTTAATAACAATTACAAAAGGCTCATTCTTCAGTCAGAAGTTTTTTAAGAGTAATTCCACTGTGTTCAAAAAATTTTGCAAAGCTGATCAACCACTCCTGAGAGAAGACTTGTTAATAAGGCATAAAGTGCATTTTCTATGAAATACCTGCAACAAACTTTAATAGCAGTAATTGCATTCCAGTGGTATAAATAAAGTTTAAAATTAATATGCAACGGCAGAATCTGATGAAGAACAGGGCTTTAGGGGGCTTTACATTTGTTTTTATTAAATAAAAGAACACCAGTGAACAAATGAAATTTTTTATTTGCATTTTCATTAACATTATTTCCACAATTTTCCTCATAGAAGTATTTACAAAGTACATGAATAAAACAAAAAAAGATAATAAGAAATCATGGAGTTAAGGAGTTAAGCTTCATTGAAGAAGGGAATCCTGAACATTTGAAATAAAACTAAGATGTTCAGTATAAAGTTCAGTTGTAAGAGATCAGGAAGCACAGTATCTTCTTAGGATGATCCTCTCCGTGCTGGAGAAACCACATCATACTGCAGATCTGTAAGAGAAATGAACAGCTAATTCTAATATAAGAGCTTCCACTGTTCCACACCAGATTTTATGCATCTTGATGCAGTCCCTCATGACTCTCCACTTACTGAGATGCATTTTCTTTCAGCCAAGAAACTCTAAGATGTTGACAAAAGGTAAACACTCTTAGCTCCAGAAAAGCAAGGGCACTAAAGGATTCATCAGTTTGACCAATACCCAATACTGAAGTGGGACACAGTTTTATCACACCTTTATAAGCAAAATCCAGTTCCCTGCTCTAATCACTGTCAAACCAGTAATACTGCTTCTCAAAGAGAAACAATATTTTGTTCCTTTTTTTTTTGGTGGTGGTTTTGTTGTCTTTTTTTTTTTTTTAAATTATCTAAGCCTGCTACTGTTTCTAGACACAGTAGAGTTTTCTAGAATATGAAAGAAACTACATCAATAAACCTTCTTGGAAACAAATAAAAACCTACAAACATAAATGGTTGGCTACTGCTTGGCTGCTGTTGAATTACATTTGCTTAATGAAAAAGTAAATTGAAACAAAGAAAAAATAAATTGTCCTTGAAAATAAAAAACTCACCGTTATTTCATGTTTTTCACAGTTCTTTTCACGGTTCTTTCTTCTTTTACATTACACATGGTGTTTAGAGTGGAGAATTCAGTGCAGCTGTGACTATGACTTCACCCAGGCTACAGTGAAAGTACATCATATCCCATAAAAAATAAATATATAATGTATTTCCATGCATGTACATTAATGTCCAGTGGCTTTTTATGAGCTTTACAACACAGTATACTTTTCTTTGAACAACCTTACAAAACATGTGTGCATTTTATACATGTCGTATTACAGATTCTTTTTCACTGTCTGTATGGTTGAAAATCCTTGCTTGGTTTTTGGGTTGACTCATAGCACTGTTGTCACTTAAAGCATCACCAGTATGAAAGAGAAATACAGATATCAGTTTCGTAATCCTAGAATCAGAAGCGTAATTTAATGTAGGATGTGTCACTCAGTGATGTACAAAATTAGAGTCAACATAATTTCTCTGAGAGAAATATAAAGTTGTTTTCACAAAATAAATGCCAAAACAAATGCATTCATAATATGCTACAATTCAAAGAATTAACATGCTCTATGAAAAAGAACAAAGATAATCTCCAATTTTCATGGAGTAGACACTGGACTGCTATTTTCAGTATAGTGTCCTTACTATGGATGGAAAAGAAATTATTTGCTTCTACTGTATATGGCACAAAGCAAACCTGTATGATACATCATCTGTGAAAATGTTGCTTACACAGTAAAGCTTTAACAAGCAAAGCCATTAATCTCTATGTTCTACAGCACTGTAAACATGATGGAATTAGTTCACTTTTTCAAACACAGCAATTTTACACATGCAGCAAGCTAAAGACTATGCAAGTGCCTACTACCAACAGTACATTGTTGGCTAACAACAATGCACTGCCCACACAGTGCAAAACGAAAAACAAACCAAAACCAAAACGTGAGCCACTCTGAACCACAAGCAGTTAGACTACACTGCAGCTTTTGGCATTATTGGGTAATGTGAGGTCTCATGATCCTAGCAGGGAGTACATTGTTGGAAATCAACAATGATGCTGTTTGGGTTGGTCCTACTTATTTGAGGAAAATGTACCTGTGTGACAGCCAGCATAGGCTGTAGGAGTGACTGGGCTAACAGGGAATGGGAGGAACACTGACACTGAAGAACCTGGCAAGAATATTACACATTGAACAGAGCACGGGTTACAGACGATTCCCTATAGCATGAAGACATTTGGGAATTACGAGATTTTGGCATATTTCAAAACAGAATTCAACTTTAAAATATCTGTGTATTGCAGGATCACAGAATGGCTGAGGTTGGAAGGGACATCTGGCTCCTCCTTGCTTAAGCAAGGTTCATTGCGCCAGCAGCGCAGGACCATGTCCAGGCATTACTTGCATTGCTAAGCCTCATGTGAAAACGAGGAAGAATCTGCTCTGCATTGGTATAACTTAGCCAGTCTGCTATCCTGAATTTAGTGTGCCCTTTGGGGCTACAACAAAGATAAAGTATAACTTCCTCTCAGAAGCATTTGTAATACCTCCCCAGGTTTTGACGCAACTCCTGGGTCTTAATTTTAAAATACCAATTAAAACTGAAAACAAAAATCACAATTGTTTCTAATGGTAAAGTACTTCAGAAGAAAACAAAAAAACCCCCGATAATCCTTCTCATAAAATGTCTCACGCAATTACAACTGACAGCTCTCATGACAGTAGATTAGTTTGGAGTCAGAATGAACTTACATGGTTTATAGAATTACTGTGTTGTCTACCAACACGTGTGAAATCAAAACTCTAGGAATCTACCTGTAAATACATCTCAAAAGTCACTGGGTTTTTCAAGGGTTTAATTTTACTATGCTATGCATGCCACAGATTAATAACTTTTGTCTTTAATAATTAAAGAGGTGATTATGATCTTTCTCTAAGCATAGTAGCAAGATCTTCTGCCCTGCTGAAAAGTAGCTTAATGGATGTTTAACTGTCTTACTAAATCTTTAAGAAGTGGCTTATTTGCCTGCCAGGGCATTGAAGGGTAATGTCAGATAATCAAAAATTGATGTCAGAGAAGGGAGAATCAGCCACGGAATTAGGACAAGTGCTTGAAACACAGGTCCACCAGAGTGAAAAAACATGAAGAGATATATTACCATTCCCAGACAGTGGGAGCAGAAAAAAACTCACCAGATAAATCTTCCACAGTTTCAATCAAGTTTTTAGTACCAAATATAATACAGATGAATCACACCAAGAGGTACCTCCCTGTCGGCAACATATATCCAGATCTGGTAGTTATGACTGTGCAAGTTCCATCTCACCCAGCAAGAAATACCTGCACTTTTCTCCATCTTTCCCCCACACTTTTAGGTCACTATTTCAGCCACTTATGCAAATTGAGTCAGAATTTTGCAAGTTTTTAAAGATAGCATGATACTGCCCAGTATAAAAATCTCCTTTTCAATTGTTCTTAACATTGTCAGCTTCAAGTATTTGAGTTTAAATTCATCTGGTTAGATGTCTCTCTCAGGCTCTTCTTCATGAAATCAGCCAAAATGTTTCAGCTATGTATCACTGTGTTAAGAAAATAAAATGTACTTAGCTCTTGATTTCTATTAAGAAATAGTATATTTGGAACCTATTCCTTAGAGAATATTTATTCTGTTTTGGTTTTTTTTTTCCCCAGAGAATCTTTATTAGCTCTCACAGATATACAAACCATATATCGGTAATCAAGTAAGAGGGGATTTTTTTAACTGTAAAATCTTTTGAAAGGTACTGCCTGAAGGTTTCTGTCTATTAATTTCTAAAAAATTAACTTATGAACTACTTAGATCAGTCTTTATTTTTACAAATATGAAGATATTAATGTAGATGAAGCATGGTTTAACTTGCCTTCTAAAACACAGTACCTTTTATTATACTAAATACAGTAACTAATATTCTGAGGACTTTTACATGAGTCCTACAAAATAAAGGGTAGGAATTTTAGTGACTTAACCAGCCAAAATAACTATCAGAGGAGTAATAGCATCAACATTAAAGTATTTTCTCTTGATTTAACTCTACTAGTTTCAGTGTTATTCACATGAGTAGAACTTGGAAAACCACAGCCTTTGAGATCAGTGAATCAAGCTTTTATACAGGAAAGAATCCACCTTATTTCTAACGTAACAACAAATCAGAGAGACTTGTGAGGCAGGAAGTATCATTAATCACTTACATGTTTTGCAGCATCCTTCTAAGAATGGCACAACATAGCCTCCAACCTGACCAAGAGAAAAATAAAAGGAAAAAAAAAAAACTTGATTTTTTCAAACATTCATTCCCATGTATCTCCACTATTAGAAATATATTTCAGACAAAGCTCTACATCATTATTCAGGCAAACGCAGCATTCCGGTGAATGGATGAACGTATGGCTGTAAATGATCTAACCTTACTGTTTTAGCACAGGTGGCTTTCACCAAATGCCACTATACACCACCAGCTATCAAAATAGCTCCCACATTTGGAAAGGGAATGACTCTGTTAAGTCTGACTCCATCACGTGTTATTAGAGTAAAACCCTGACCTCTTGTAGAGGTTACACTGACAATCTCAAAAACCTGAATCTGACTTCAGAGCAGGAAGAAATCTCATCTGAATGGAGAAGCCACTCACTCTCCATAGCAGAGATTCCTGTCTTAATGCTGTAGCACTCCCCAGAATACTGTGGGAAGAGTAGCTGCAACTATATTAAAGCCTTTCTCAGGATTACATTGAAGGAGAGGTCAATTTTTGATGTCCACCTCAGTAGCTAAAGCCATGCTAATCTCTCTCTCCACCTTAACTTTTTAGTTTGCCTAGACCAGCAAAAAGCCTTTCACCAGCTATGTAACAGACTCTCTGCAGAACCAACCCATTGTTATCTGCAAGGAGGAACTACAGCCACCCAATTCCTTCAGGACTCTTCCCTGCTCCTGTGACATCATTTATCAAGGAAAAGTATCTTCCCATCCACATGTAAATTTAGAATTACAGAGGGCGAAATCACTCCCTGCCTACATTTCCTGGCACTTAGTCTAATTTCATTTTGCAAATTCAAATCAAACTTTTCTTCTTGCTCCAAAACTAGTCCATAAAACTTTATGTGTCACTACATAAAAGTTGTTCCTGATATTCAGACAATCTTTCCCTTTTTTTTTTTTTTTTTACCATTGTGCTGAACCAAATCAGTTTGGTGCTGAACCAAATCAGTTTGATACTGACCAGTTTTCACACCCAGAAAATGGGCTAGAAAGGATAAGTCCACCTCAAAAAAGCATCCAAGTTCACCCAGCTGTATGAAGACTAGTTTGATGTTACAATCCTCTATTAAAAATATAAAAATAAATGAATTCTGAGAATAAGAAGATATGACTCCAGCTGTGTAACTGGGCAGACTGGTGGCACATTATATGTGTATGGTTTTTACCTTTAAATGGCCAGGCAAAAATACAGGCATTGCAAGAACACATAATTTCTCCCTTCTTAAGGTAAAAAGATTTTTTGTCAGTGTTAATCTTTTCACACCAACACAAAACACAGCTGGAATGCAAACAATGTATTGTACACTGACCTTCACACATTCAGTTTCATTAAAGGGTGGGCAGCCAACCGCAGAGGAAACCAGAACTGGTCCTATTGCTGTGTTAGTGCATTCATATCTGATGCAGTTTGAAATCCAAACAGCACCAGGCTGTCAAAAATCGTAAAACAGAAATTTTACTCGGCAACTCAGCAAAAACAGTATTGCAAGTATGCATAAAACAGCTCCACTGAATGTGATCTTGCATGAATTGACAGTAATACTTACAACAAAATGCAATTCAGATGCATGTTAAAGTTCTGTTTAAGTAACAGATTTGAAAGTCCACCAAATATATAATGTTAAGCGGGTTCTAAAATAGTTGAGTTCATGATAATTCTCTGATAAATATAAAAATCCCTTATACTTTTACTGACAGCTGTATGGTCGACTCTCCAAGAAATTAATTTTGTGTAAATGCAAAACTACTCCTAGCATTTGGCCAAATGAAGCTCTTTTTTGCAAATTTTGCATGGCAACATGCATACAGTATTTCATAACTTTTTTTGTTTAATTCTAAATATTTTGAGGGAGTAAAACATGTATAAACTCACCTTAAAATTGGAAACTGTGCCATTGCTGAAGGTGTGGAGACAAGACAAATTCTTGCAGCTACCACAGCAAGTTGTTAAATCTTTTGGAGGCTGATAGACTTGGTTCTGCCAAAATCAAATAGATTAATCCTTGTATGAGACTATCTCGCAGCTCAACATTTTATTACTGTAACAAGTGTATTCTTTTTTTTAGGTATCTTATTTTAGGGATATTTTTAAAATAACTTTCAAAGCTGCATAGCTTACATTCATACACACTGTATATTCATGAAGCTTTCACGAAATACGGTTGTCCTTAACTGAAGTAAACAGGGAGAAGTTCCAACTCTGAGAATGAACTGGTCTTTCTACCATTTTTCAAATGTGACAGCTTACTTCAAGAACTACTGAAATTTTGACTTTTTACACATCAGGCATCAAGTAAGTAAAAAATTAGAAAAAATAATCTATATAATATTCTCATGGTAATGTATCGTATTTTGTAAAAAGACAATGTAACATTCGCTTATTTTTTAAAGCTGTTTTCACAACTTTTAGAATTCTTATTCTATTTATAATTACTCTCTTCTCAACTCTTATTGAGCTAATGTTTGCCAGGAATTTGCACCAGTTTGCTCATAATACAGCTGAAGTTCTGCAGGGTGCAAGGAGGCAGTATGCTATTAACCTGAGGAGGCAGCTGCTATACACATTAGTTTGTATAAGATGTACATAGGGGAAAAAACAGTGAAGGGAGCGAGACTTTTATAAGTTCTATCAGAAGTGCAGTAGCACATCATTAGAGGGAGATCTCCCGGCTACTCTTTCCAACTTGTTCCTATGACTGTAATCTACTCAACAAAACCCACCACAATGTAATTAAGACCAGCAGTTACAATATACATGTCTAAATTTCTGAATTTCTTACAGCTTTGCATCTGACAGCACAGTCTATCATGGATGTGTTTATTCGGTAGTATTTAGTGGAGGGATCAATCACATTTGTGCAATAAGAAATATGGCAAATGCCATCTGCACTGTGTTCCACGATTCTCTGTCCAGGAAGCAGCACACCTCTCTCGTTACTCAGGCAAACTTTGTCTCTCACTACAGGAAAACACAAACAGCATGGTCAGGACAATCAGCTTGGTATCAAAACCTCATAAAAAATGTTTCAAACAGTAAAACTGGACCAGAAAAATCTACCCTACCTCATTAAGAATTATGGGTCACATTTTCAAACATGAATTGTCAATAGTAGTCCAATGCTCCACTATAATCACCAAATTATTTCAAATATAACCATGCATGAAATCTAAATAAGTACATTATATTCTATTACCTGCACCACCCCAATGACAGTGCAGGCTTCTTCAACTGTTTTGTTTCTTAAGACTACTTCAGGATAATGTCTATTTCTCCCCACTGATTACTGAGGGCATGGAGGATAATTAGGTCAGGACAATTATTGTAGATAATTATAGGATAATTATTGTAGAAATCCAAGCAAGGACAATCCCAACTCTCTTGGCCAACTTGGTGCCCCCCCGGAATTATTTTTTCTCCAAGTTTTCCCAGACACTATTTGGCACGCTTTAAGATGAATTCACATGGTGCTGAATGCTATTCCCGATCTTGTAAAGCGTGTAAGCACTTCTACCAGCTCCTGAGTAGTCTCATAAGGGTTACTGGGACTTTTCTATATGTGGACATTGTGTGTGTGTTCCAGTTTCCTGCTGGGGTCCTTGCTCCAGCTCAAGAAAATGCAGGCTGCTTAGCCAACACCACTCGACTATCCTAAAACTGTCTGCTATTTCCCTGCACAAACCTCTTGCTGCAGGAACTAACAGAATATTTAGTGAGGGGTCCTATTTTCTTGGCTTTTCTTACACTATTTCTGAATTCTGTCAGTTAATTCTTTTCTCCTTTGTGCCATTTTCAAAGTGAATGTCTGATTTTTAATTCCTAATTTATCTTAGCACTTGAAAGGGTATTTCTTTGTATTAAATTATTTTCTGACTTACCACATTTGTACTTCACACAGTTACAGATATTTTCTGTACTGTTCTGAAACTGTTCATCAATCTGAAGTTTCTGCCCCTAAGAGTACAAAAGCAGGGAAAAAACAAAGAAACAACATGTTCTCTTATCTACATGATCTTTTTTTTTTAAACAACTTTTCTTCAAAACTTCGGTAGCAGTATCTCTTGCTCCTAGAAACCTATTTTGAATCCACTTCCATCAGCCAAAGAGACATTTAATTTATTAATAATAACCAAAAGGGAATTTTTTACACTCAGTACAGTAGACATTTAGAACAGAAAAAAACCAAGACAGGCCAACAATGAAATGCAATGGCCTGCCTTTGTACAAAAATCTCCACACAGTGTGGAGTGTATTCTTTCAGAGAATAACTTAATCGATATAAACAGTATCACAATAGCACAGATGCACTTTTTAATTTTGCCTTTTATTGTTTCTCTGTAGGCACAGTAAGATTTTTCTCCTGTGTTTATGCAAGTTCTGATTCTTCATACCCAAGTTTCTTCACCTAAGAAATGAAAGTACTAAAAACAATTTCATCTTACAAATCATACTGAATTTTTTCTTTTAAAAAATGGATACTCTTTCCAATTCCTTCCTAGGACTCCAAATTATAATTTTTATAAATAATTCCTATTGTAATATTATTTTCTGGATGAAAAAGTGACAAGCAAAATCAAAGCACACCCATTACTAACTGGGAACCCAGCCCAGGAATGCTAATAAGCACTTTTGTAATGCAAAACAAGTCACAATGAAATACAGTTTAAAGGTTCTGCTTAGTCAGCAGTCTAAGTTCATGATAAATGTTAACGTATTCACCACAAAAAATGATATTAACAAAACACTGACGCACAAAAGCATTTAGTTCTAACACTTAAAAATAAAAATTTTACCCTTCAGTGCACAAAGGCAGTTCCACTCTACTAATACTCTGGGGCAGGATATGGTAATAAACTCCAGAAATACCAATGCTATAGTCATGTTATTCTACAAGGCATTCAAACTTAACTGGCTTCTTAAAAATGGATATATCTTACTATGAAGTAATTGAAAAAAACCAAAGAATGATGTGGCATTTCGTATTTCACTGATAAAACTGTAAGATGCTGATAAACAGATTTATTAAGAAATTAATAAAAGAATACTGACAAAGAAGATAAATTTCATACCAGTTTGCACTGAGGTTTGGGGATTGTTTCACATGCACATTCTGAAACAAAATACAATAACAGAAACAGTAGTTTAGCAAGTTATATGCCATTTGTGCAAAACAGACCATCAGAGAGAACAGAAATTCCAGATTTAAAAGTCATCACTGAAGAAGTTCTTGAAACATACCCACCTGGGGAGTTCAGAATCATGTTTGATGTCTATGCCATTCTGAAAACTAATAGCAGCTTCTCTGACCTCCTTTACTCATTAGAACAACCGACAGCAGAGTATCAACTGCAGTTCACGCGAACACATTAAAAAAATGGTGGCCATTCTAGCTGCTGGCCTCCTTGCAGTGGTGACAATCATTGCAGTCAATATAAAGCAATGGAGAAGTGTGTTTAAGGCATCATAAAGATGTATGATATATATGCTACAGTCTTGGTAAACTGGCAAACCTGCGAATCTAACTTCTTTTTTTGATAGACAAAAATAATTGACTAACTGTGGTGGGTTGACCCTGGCTAGATGCCAGGTGCCCACCAAAGCTGCCCTATCACTCCCCTTCTCAAATAAACAGGGGAGAGAAAATATATCAAAAGGCTCGTGGGTCAAGATAAGGGCAGGGAGAGACCACTCACCAAATACCATCATGGGCAAACCAGACTCACCTTGGGGAAATGAACTGAATTTATTATGAACTAAATCAGGATAGGATAATGAGAAGCAAACCCAGATTTTAAAAACACCTTCCCGTCATCCCTCCCTTCTTCCTGATTTTTATTACCTCCTCCCTGCCTGCTGTGCAGGGAGATGAGGAATGGGGGTTGGAGTGATTTCACTGCACATGGTCTCTGTCATTACTTCCTCTTTAGGGGAAAGACTCCTCACTCCCTTCCCCTCCTCCAGGATGGGGCCCCTCCTACGGGAGACAGCTCTCCATAAACTTCTCCAATGCGAGTCCTTCCCACGGGCTGCAGTTCTTCACAAACTGCTCCAGCATGGGTCCCTTCCATGGAGTGCAGTCCTTCAGGAATAGGCAGCTCCAGTGTGGGTCCCCCATGGGGTCACAAGTCCTGCCAGCAAACCTGCTCCAGCATGAGCTCTCTCTCCATGGGTCCACAGGTCCTGCCAGGAGCCTGCTCCAGCACAGGCTTCCCACGGGGTCACAACCTCTTTAGGGATCTACCTGCTCCAGCATGGGGTCCTCCACAGGCTGCAGGTGGATCTGTGCATTCCCATGGGCCTCCATGGGCTGCAGGGGCACAGCTACTTCACCACCATGGTCTAGACCAAAGGCTGCAGGGGAACCTCTGCTCCAGCACCTGGAGCACCGCCTCCCCCTCCTTCTGTACTGACATTGGTGCCTGCAGGGCTGTTTCTCTCACACATCTCTTTCTCTCACTCTTCTCTTTGGCTACAGTTGCTGTCGTGTAGCAACTTTGCTCCTTTCTTAAATACACTACGCCAGAAGCTCTACCACCATCGCTGATGGGCTCAGCCTTGGCCAGCAGTGGGTCCGTCTTGGAGCCCGCTGGCATTGGCTGTATTGGACATGGGGAAAGCTTTTGGTAGCTCCTCACAGAACCCATCTCTGAAGCCCTCACCCCCACCTCGCCATGCAAACCCAATACAAACTCCTACGACATTTTCAAGATGATAAATCACCCAGTTTCAACAGCAAATTCTACAGGATTCTCTTCAACTTTTTGAAGCAAGAAAAATCAAAACAGGCAGATTAGGAAGTTCTATACTGGGAAATGACTTTGCTACATCATTTGTCCATGAGCAGCTCACAGTGCTATAGCTGGCTGAAACCAGACTCAAAACCAAGAGGCCAAAGCTGTTGTCAATGCCTTATTGTCTAAGGCAAAAATAATGAAAATCAGTGACTTTACCGCATGTCCGAAAGGGGCAGCACTTCTCTGGGCTCCACACCTCCACCAAAGACATGCCCAGCAGGCATTTGAATTCAGGACAACGATGTATTTCACAAACTAAAAATAAAGAAAAGAAAGTCCAGTAAATGCAAGGTTGTCACATTTTGAAGAATGGAAATGTGAATCAAGATATAATAAATTACTTCTAATAAATACCTTTAGAAAACATCTTACTTGAAAAGACTAACAATAGAAATTTAATTGTTAGATATCAGGTGATGGCAGCACGGAGTACAAATACTCTAAGCAAATATTTCAAGAGTTTTTAAATATCCAGAGTTTGGGGACTGAAATTATTCATTTGTTTCCATATTACATCAGATAATGCTTTACACACATAAAATTTTAAAAGTAAAGATTACAGGTGACAAAGTTAAGACTACAGGTGATAGCATGCTTATATGCACAAGGAGAGCTGTATTTCTAATCCACAACTTCTGGCACTGAACCTCCACACTACAAAATTTGACATGCCCTCTTTTACTTAGAATATCAAAATCAAGTCAAACTTACTACATTGGTACGTAGGGCAACACCTGTCAGTAGTGTTGCCATCCACGATAAGAACTTCTCCTTCTTGACATTTGGGTATTTGATCAGAGCAAGCCCCGCATGCTGGAGAAAACAATTATTTGAATCTAAAACATAGGAAGAAATTTTACTACTGCCTAGAAAACATTCCCGTAATTTTATCACTGACCCATATGAAAGAGAATAGAGGTTCTCTGCATTCATTCCTTTCAGTCCCTATACAAGAGGCTAATTTACAGTGCAGCTTGCCTTTTCCTTTGTCCCCTGCTATAAAGAATGAATACATTGTGAGCAAACATGATTTTCCCTCCCTTTTTCGCTATGAAAAATTTTGCTAGGTTTTCTCTCCTACTAGCTCACACTGTTGTTTTCAGGAATCTTTGATCCCAAATAAAGGATGTCTCCTGTGATCCCAATGTTATCTTCCCACTTGAACACATATGAAAACCACAACAGGTACTTTTCAATATGTATAGTGCAAAGACTCTGTAGACAGTGAGAAGAGCCAAACACAGCACATTGCTATCACATGATCGAAGTAATCCCCTGATTACTGTAAATAACAGAACTGTAATTCACATTTTTTATTAACGCACAAATTTTTGCACGTGGAAGGGCTAATCAAGGCAACTGGGCCTTTGAATCATAGTTATTTGTTCAAAAATAAACTCAATAGAACCTGATTATCACATTATTATGCAGAAGACAACTGTAGAGTAATATCAGAGCTCCTATACTAATGCCAAATGTGCAATTTTATTATTAAGTCATTAAAGGCCAAATCCTGAAATACCTGAAAAAATTTGCATATTACTCTCATATGGCATATTTGTCATTGATTAAGATGGACCATGGCTGATATGGCAGAATATAGGGAGCAAAAGCATATATAACTTCAGTCTTCTTTCAGATAAAATATTCATTCAACTAATTCACACCCTGTATGTGGACAGTCTCTCAAAAGCCCTGAATTCCTTCATTCCTCATCCATGGACTCCACTACCACACCTCTGCATAACCCAGGAATACTACTCAGTTGCACAAAGCTGTTCTGTGACTTTTCATGTTTGTTGGCATTTCTTATGTTCTGTAAAATTAATGCCCATTGTTTTAACCACTTTCAAGCCTTACTAGGTTGGGAGAGCTACAGGAGGTACAAGGAACCTTAGCTGGCAAGATAATGATAACACTGCATGTGCAAAACCACACTGATAGTGTCAACCGGTCAGGCTACTGTACCACATATATAGGAAATGCAGCAGGTATTCTCCACCCGAGCAACAATCAGTGTTTGATCATCCTGGCAGCTTGGCATCTGCTCCACTGGTTCACATTTTTCTGGATCACATTCTGAAAAAAAGTACAACGAATGTATTTCTTTATATGAAGGTCAGCATTCCTCCCTTGTTATGCTACATTCCTAAGAAAGGCAGTGCAGAGCAGAGGGATATTAAAAGCTGCTTTAGAAAAAACTTTGTATCACAAGAAGTAAAGACATTCTTGCCTGATTGGTGAACACAAGATTCCATCATATCTGCTCAAATTGAGGCACAGACCAACCCCAAGCTCTTAAATTAAAGCAAATTTTGCAAATGGCCATACTAACAATGGTATCTACACTAACTACCTTTGTGCATCCAAGTTGATCTATTTAGCTTACTGAACATCTTTTACAGGGTGAACTTTTTCACCTTTTGAAAAGAAACTTACCACAAACGTAGCTGGGACAACAGGATTCTTCACTGTAGTAAGTGACCAACTTTTCCAAGGCATTACACTCGGGGATTAGGTGTTCACAGAGACTCTGATTACAAACTGTTACATACAGGGAAAGAAAAAAAAAAACAAACACAACCACCTTCTAAGCTATGCATTTTTAAGTCAAGTAGAGCAGTGACAAGCAGTATTTGCTGTTAGATGCCCCCAATCTCCAAATAACAATATGCACATGAAACCACAATGAACTAGCAAAAAATCCTGAGGCAATATTAAGAAGTGTCCAGCATTTCCAACACTCTCCATGGAGGCAACACTAAACTAGAGTTTAGTGAGAATTGAAAAAATAAAATCCTGTGGAAAACTCACTGCATCATACCAGGCGGTCAAAACATGGGAACTGCATGAAATTTCTTTTTAAAGATGGGCTATCTAAGCTAAGTAAGGATTAAAAGAAAAAAAAAAAAACCCTTTTCTATTTTTTTTACTGCTCACTTTGTAAATTCGATAAACAATTTGATAAACAAACAATTTTTCTCGGAATTACTTATATCTTTTGCTAATATTCAGATGTTAAAAATAAACCAGTAACCTTTATGGCTGAGAGAAACACAATTCATATCTAAATAAACATAGTGCTATTTTAGTCCTCTTAACCCTCATCTGTATCTCTGCCTCTACCCCAAAACCTACTGGATATTAAGCCAAACATACAAAGTTTCTACAATTTTCTATGTAATCTATTAATTCAAACCAAAGTAATTTCCATTTGCTTCAAAAGTAGGATATGTAATGAGGAAAAAAAAAACACAGAGAAAAAATATCTGCATATTTCAGTGGCAGTATTCATAATCATTAAGGAATACTTACTACAGATCTTCTGAGGACAACATGTCTGATCACCAGGAACATGCAAGGCCACTTCTGCAAATCGCTGACAGTCCAAATTGTGGGTATCTGAACAGTTGTACTCCACTGGAATAATAGTCTCACTGTCAACGCATTTTTGCATACAGCATCCGCTCAAAGAAGTGTTCCAGATCTCACCCACTGCGTGAGGTGTTCCTGAGCTGTCTGTACAAGCTAGATCAGGACAATACAAAACAGAAGTAATTCTCTTTTACTTTGAATTTTGACCACCATTTTCTATGAATTATAAAATCCCAGAATTTTAAAGGCTTCACCTATTTCCATCACCCCACAAGAAAGTGAAAGAGGAGACAGTCTGAAACTGAGTTCATGTGGAGAAAGCAAGACACTCAGTACCCTCCAGAAGATTTGGGCCTCCACTTTGTTTTGTGTCTCCACGCAAAATACTTTTGTATTTCAGACATACCAAAACTATTACTAATTTACAGTGCTTTATGTAGTCAGATTTATCATAATAAATCTGCATCTTTAAGGTTTGTGTTGTTAGGCATTGGTTCGCTATTTGATCTGCTGAGGCAGAATTGTAATAAAAATAAACATGAATGCTGGCAGAAAGAACATAGGACATATATATGTATTATTCAAAATACGTAATTAACTGTTGCTGCATATCTTTTGAATGCCATTTAGTATTGAAAGGCTGGACCCTTATCAAAGGGCTTCTATGAAAGGGAGGTCAAAACTAACACACTTAGAATACTAGAATGCATAAACAAAAACCTCCACTTTGAAGAGCACTTTTCAGCTGAGAGGCGAGCAAGGACATTCCCTGCATGCTCACCTGCACAGTTAGTGTTTGCTGAATATCTAGAATCCTTAACTGAACGACGTATGCAGAACCCACACAACACCAAACCAGAACTCAACTTATTAATAATGAAGTATCTGACCACCAACTTGCAGATAATAAAGAAGAAAATCACATCCAAATATACCACATTTTTCTGCAGGAATACAGACAGCAGTATGAGCTCGGTGAAGGATGGTCCCTCCAGCACAGACACAGCCTTCTGTCAACACTGAGCAGGAGTCTGAATCCAGAGAAGCAACTTCATTATTCTGACAACTATCTGGAACCTCACAGGCAGCTATACAAGGCTGATAGGAGAAGTTTTCAGAGCAGGGGAAGGCTAGAAGGGAAATAAACAAATCACATATTCTGAAGTTGTAATCACATGAAGCAATACCTAAGAGAAGAAATCGTCTTGTCAACTTCCTGTGCTTGCCAACTCAGTCAGATCTACCAACCTGATCCACTAATACAGACCAGTTACCTTCTACATGACAAATTCAATCAAAAGGAATTTTCAAGCACTTTTACTTCACTTCTTGTAGTAACATTTTCATCAGGCTTCGGTTTGCATTTTGGCAGTAGAGATATCAAACCATGTCAACAGTGTTGACACAAAACAATTCGAACTTCAAAAACCTTTGCATATACTACACAGATCAGTAACGGTGTTCAGAACTTATTTTTTAGTGGCTTCCTCCTTTCCACAATCAGCTCTGTTGTGTTTTGGTTTTATCATGGGCAGTGGCTGAGAAACAAACACTACGTTGCAAGAGAGAAGATTTAACTTCTGCATGAATGTACATAATAAACCAGAGGTAAACTTGTAAGCAAGGCTCCTCAGTTTACCTTTTCCATCTTTGAAATGGCTCTAATGATTCTGATTCCTTTTGAACACTGCTTGGGAGTGTTTAATGAAAAATGCAGAATTTATTATCTCAATAACCATTTCAAAGTATGTGAAGATTCTATTGGTATTTTCAACTTACAGTAACTCTTGTATTAGGCAAGTTTTGTCTCTGTGAGCACTAGAGGTGCACATACACGCAGAATACTTACGGCAGTAATCTGAGCTCCTCCATTCTATACAAACATTAAATTTGTTGCACATTGCCACATAGGCAGCTAGGGAAATGCATGGATTTCGAATGTACTCCGTGTCTTGAACCCAGATGTCACAGAACAGCTCAGGTGGAACCTAAAAGAGAGAAAAAAAGATATGGCACCTTCATAGAGACCATGCTAAGCAGGAAAAAGACTGACCTTTTAAAATACCAGCTACAAACAATGAAGCCAAAGTTCTTGGTTTACAGTAAGCCTTCACTGGTGAACAGAGATAATGTATTAGTATTTAAAAGTAAGGCTTTCTGAATGTTGTCATCCTTATATTCCTCAGTTTCATCTAAGTGACAAAGTAAGAGATAATATACAGTTTTTCCAATAGAAAGCATAATTACCTGTTCTTTGTTCTTCCTTACCTCTATATTTTTACCTGGTTTTGGCTTCCTCTTCATCAACTTCAACAACATACAAAAGGTCAAATGGTAATGCACTCATATGACCACAAATAATTTATTTGCACGCTGTCAAGTTTGTTATTTGCCTTAGGCTTGCTTTATAGGATCTGTTCTACCCTTTCTCATCTCTGAGCTGGAACTGTGTCTATAGAGCCTTTGAGAATGCAGGTTCTCAGATTACCTATTGCAATTTTGGACTTGTTAAATTGCTGAAGGCTTAAGGATTAATTAGATGCTAAAATTATTTTCTTTTACTTTTCTCTATGTCTTATTGATACAGTTGAATTAGCTGAGACTGGTTTATGAATTAGGTGTTATTTCAAAACTAACAGAGGTGAAATTCTGAAAGTGTTAGTTGCTTACTGTAACTCTCCTATCAAGCTCCCATACTCTTCAGTTAGTTTTACCTTGCAGCTGTAGATACAAGAAAAGTATGCATCTCATTCAATAGATGTGTTCACATGTAGTCTCACATTAATGAAATTATCAAGTATGCAAGATTATATCTGAACTGCAGCTCTTTCAAAATGTAAGCTTCGAAATAGTTAACATACATAAGGATGACAGCTGCTGAAGGTCTGGTTCAACACCATTCTTAAGCACTCTGAGCAGTCTGTGAGTGAGCAATTAGTTTCCTGATGCCTGTCTTCTCCAGCATACTTTAACGTGTCTGGCACTTGCCAGCTGTCTATAAAAGTCGATGGTGAACTGCTTTTGCTTAAAACTGTCCTGTTGGGTAGCATCAAGTCATTTTCCAAGGTTCTATCACAAAACCCTGTGAATCACCAGAAGAAAAAGAAAGGTTAACACCGTGTGGTTCATCCTGAAGAATGTTTGAAGTGGCATATTCAAACAAGTAAATAGCTTTTCAAAATCTTATACAACCTAACAGCATCACAACCTACAACACATGTAGAAAGCCTTTGGTAGGATCAAAATACACAAAATTCAGAAAAATTAAGAAAAACAAAAGTGAAGATGCATCTATGAGTGGAAATCTATCGCATATCAAAGAGCTGTTCAGAAAGCCCAGCTATGGCACAAAACTTCACTCCTCAGTTGCACAAGCATGAAACAAATCTATTTTAAAAAATGTTACAAAGCACCTCTGTGTATAGCAACAAATTGAAACTGTAAATGTTGTCAGAAAACAGAACTCCCATAAAATGCCAAGATGCTTATCTGATACTGTATTTCAGACATACTGTATTATTCTACTTAGGAGTCTGAGCAATCTTAAGCATCTGTTGGCTGAAGAGCTACCACAGAAGTGCAGCTTTTGGCTCTTCCAGGTACATCTGTATTACCACTCTGCAGGAGAAAAAAAAAAAATCCAACTTTCCTATATTTGCATCTCAGAAGACAGCATCACCTTTTTTTTCCCCTGTTTTAGCTAAGATAGCTGGCAATTTTGAAACACTTTGGAGCAAAAGAAGCAATGTAACATGGAGAGTGAGTCCGGTCAACACAGAACATCCAAGTATTACAGTAGCCTCCTCAGAAGGTCCTTTAAAAGGTAGCCCGTAGAAAAAAAAAGCAGTATGATGTATCAGTCCCCAGTTCTTTCTTCCTAATCAGTTTCTGAGACTTTTGTATCAGACTTATAGAATGTTTTTTTCTGAAGTCTCCACAAAAACAATCCTAAATCTTTATCTGTTCAAAAACTATTTGTGTATTTCACCCTTTTCTAAAGAACTGGTCTGTTTTACCATTTTTTCACAATCCCTTATTTCAAGAGCAAGTCACTGACAATCAGTGATACAGCAACAGGCATTCAAAGAGTAAAATAGCTTTTCAAATTGTAACCTATATTTGATAAAAAATGTTTCTGGTTGAACCTTTTGAGGTCGTGAGTATATGCAACACAGATAGGAAGTACTTGAAGGTTCTGAAAGACTTCAAAGGATTGTT
This sequence comes from Cephalopterus ornatus, assembly GCA_013396775.1. Classification (NCBI taxonomy): domain Eukaryota; kingdom Metazoa; phylum Chordata; class Aves; order Passeriformes; family Cotingidae; genus Cephalopterus; species Cephalopterus ornatus. The sequence goes on from VZRE01006770.1 coordinate 484,620, forward strand.
GTCATGTCAGGGATATCTTTTTTCACTTCTCTTATACATTGACAAGGAGATTTAACACAGCAAAACTAAGGCTTTGCATTTGTCTTGGTGGTATCTGGTTACAGCTAAAACTGACATTCTTGCACTCTCTTTCCCCAGATTTGCTGTAGAGATGTCAATGTTCCCTTCCCACATCCCTCCTCTCCCACACCAGCACTTCACCAGCTGCCACATTTTGGCCAGTCCTTGTACTGTAAAACACACTGTTGTCTCTGACACGAATCCTTCCAAGGGATGGTTGTGCCACAAAACTGCAATGGTGTCTTGAGTTTTAGCACTTCCATGAACCTGAGAAATCAGGATCTACCAATACTGCAGTTCAGCTACAAGACATCTGAGAAAGGTCAAATACAAGCAGCAGAATTACACAGAAAGCACAGGAGATCAGGGTAGACTAATTTAGCCTGAAAAGACGCACCACAAGAAGCTCACTGAAAGCAGGCTCTGTAAGTTGCACCAGACAGCACTGCGCAGGCAGACCTATGCAAAGAATCCCAGTCAGAGAGGAATACCAGAAATACACAGCATATTCTCTGAAGAAGTTGTACTTGCAACATCATCCACAGAAATGTGTTCTCATCTAGTCAAAATGTCTTGTAAACCAGGAACGTAATGTTCTCAATGCTTCCTATCACAGTAATCGAACACATAAAGGCAAAAGAGACTTTCAGGATAACCTGAATCAGGCTTACTAAAAAGCCCACACTCTTTACTTGTTTGTTTGATCTAATTACAATAACAATTAGACAAAGAAAGCACGAATGGTTCTGAAAACAAAAGTTAGGGCAAATTACAGATAATAATCCAATTTCAAACTGGCATGAATTCAAACTTTGTGAGAAGCACATTACTGTCTTCAGGACTTGAAGCTGGACTGAGCCATCACTGGTATTTGATACTGAGCTCCAGGCATTTGCCCTTTCTGAAACTGGAAAGATATCCACTGCAATTATATGATCTCTTTAATCCCATTTTCCAGCTCCAATTTACAGCAGATAAATTTACATGCTTGCAAAAGCTATAACACCCACAGCTTATCCAAGGCTATGCTTTTTAGAAAGAAAGAAAGTAGGCAAAACTATTGAACTGACCTAACAGAGTGCAACATGATGTTTATTTAACCTGCTACTATTAAGAAATTCCTTCTGAACTATTTCCTCTAACAGATAAACTAAGATTAGTTCTCTCAAGTTAACATTTCCTGGGAATTCTGACCTTTAGAAACTGAAAATAGCACATATCACTTCCTATCAGATGGATATCAAACACTATATCTGTAAATTACCTATTTGACATTATGGACTTATACCTGTCTTATTTATTTGGGTTTGGTTACAGCAATCATGCCTGTGATTCAAACAGGTTACAGACAGGAGCAACACAATGGGCAAAAAGTGATTACAGGGATAGATATCAAGAATAATTTCAACAATTACCAAAATTAATAACAGACTAATTTTAATAGTATCTTAAACTTCACAATCATGTGCAATAACTTTTTTGGGACAGATCCTGCAATAAATAGTTTATATAATTAGGAAAATGTGTCTCCCTAGCAAAGCATCTGTATGCCTTTAATGCTTACACTAGTCTATACTTACCACATAGTCCCAAAGTGCTTGGTTCTCTGCTACTATTAAACTCAATAATCATCACCCCTGTGTTGTGAAACCACTGAATTCTGATTTTTGATGGGGTTTCAACCGCATACTTGAAGCCTGAATCTTCAACTTTGTATCCATATTTTCTAACAGTAGGCCAAGCAGATCTTGAATTTACTGTTATCTAAAAGACAGGCAGAGGAGAGGTTAATTGTCAGGTAGAAGAACTAAGGCCAGATTCTCAGCAGCTTAGAAAACTAAATCATAATTAATTTCAAAAGAAGTCAGGCACTCCTCCACAAAGATAACATAGCCACCGAAGGGACTAAGAGTTGATGTGCCTTACTCTGTGACTTACCTCATTAACTGTCCTTGTATGACAGTTTGGCTCTTTGAATTGAGTAGGAGTTCACTAAATTACAAAATCAATGAATTTTATGACCTTTTTTGTTCTACTCTAATCTTCAGTATCCACGTGAGAAGGCAGTTGGTTACAGAATTAAGATGCTATCTAAAAGGAAAAGAAAAAGCTTCATAATACTTACTTTTCTACTTAAACGATTGATAATAATTTGGTTTGATACATAGGTTAGATTCAACACTGCCAGGCACAAAGAAGTTGAATTTGAATTACTCTGTGAAGAAAGCAAGAATACATTAACCATAGTCATGATGTGCAAAATCTTTCTATGTTAGCTACTTACTGGTTTTAGGCACTGGGAAATTAAGGATTTTTGGGGGGTATATTATTAAGAAAGGAAATCCATTGCTCATTACAGTTTCAAGTCAGGACTACAAAGTTTATCTGGATAGCATTCTTGCAAAATAAACAAGGAAAATACTGTGAACTCGTTTACAGCAACTGTGCTGTATCATACAACCTTTTGATTGTATTATACAATCAATTTATACAATTTATACAATTACAACAGAAACACAGGTTTTCAGGGGAAAAAACCCCAGTGGACTAGCTGTTTGGACACCAAAAAATATGAACTACATGCCTGAAGGTGAGCAAGAATGAGACTGGGAATGATGGATCTATATGATATACGTACAGTACAGAAGTAATGGATCAGAAATACATGCATAGTTCCTGAGCTAAAAGGTATTGAACAAAACAGAAAGTACTAAATGCAACAGGAAAACAAACCTGAAAGTCATAAACACATCATTTTCATATCAGTCATACTGAATTCCTGAAATTAACTTCCCTAAGGTGCAACTTGGGACCAAACTTTGTAAAGGACATCTATATGGATATCAAAATTACCTAGCTTTCATAGAAGAGACTGGAATTTAAAGAGTTTTGTAAAGGCTCATAAAAAATTAACTTTTCATGACAAAAGCCAATCCACACTACCCATTAGACAGGATGCCCACCAGGCTTTCTCTCTTCCTCCCATGTCAGAGACTCGGCATGCACAGGGTGGTTCGATTCAGTCTGGCATTCCTACAGTCTTTTATGGCTCTGAAGATTGGTGTTTTCAGTGTGAATTTCTCCACATGAACATAGGTAAAAATCATGCATTGAAATACACTGTTGATATACTGGTGATAAATACCAACTATTTGGTATCTGTTATATGACAGCACTCACAGAAGTGACTGATGATGTGTATCCACTTAATCTCTCACCACCTTGTCTATATTGCACATACAATAAGATAACATGGATCTACTTCTCATCTTCCAGCTGCCTCAGAAGGAACTATGCATATGCAGTCAGGTGATAAAGTGTTATACAAATTGTGAGTGTTGTAAAGTGCAAGTACAATTCAAAGATATTACACAGAAGTGAATAATAATCACAACTATGTAGCATTACTATGCTCTTCCTTTTAAGATGCATCTTACTAGTAGTACCAAACACCTTCTGTTAGCTGATAAATGTTAGTTACCATTCTACAGTCAAGGACATGGATGGTTATAGTTTCATCCGGAGTTTGACTAACAATGTAGGATGCTTCTTTGAACAAAGCCAAATGATTTCCATCATAGGTTACAATGCTCAGATCAGAGAAAATGGTGCAACGACCTAAGGAAAAAAAAAAGTAAATTTTTTTTTCTAACTTATTTTAGAATCTCAGTAAATATTACAAAATATGAAAATAAATAAATTTTAGAAGATTAACTAGCTTACTAGAGTTTCATATATGCAACATATATTTTCAGCTATATTTGATACTGTTGCATCTCTGTAAATGGACAGCAGAGTCAAATCCCACATATTTCAGGGGGACAACCTGTGGATCTCTGGAATTATTTATTTCTTTACAGGTCTTGCCAGCAAGGGTTTGCAATTTTTACAAACCCTAAATTGGGAAAAATCATGAATGACAGTAGGTCCCACCAGATCCTCAGTTCCCTTATAGTCTTGTTCCTAAGGTGGAAACTTTCTATTTCCCAGTCTCATTGCTAAAGCTTTTGTGTTGCAAAGGGCTTGAAGTTCTGCTCTGAGTTGTTTCAAATTTTAGAGCACAACCAGAAATCCCAATTGCTTATCTCTGCATATTTTCCTTGCTATTATGTACTAAATCAAATTTTCTTCAAGGTTTGGATTCCTTCTAGCCAATTCCAAGTAACTGATGGGAGTGACTACTGTGCAGAATCCCCAAACTGCTAACAGAGACAGTTAACAGTCTGGGGAATCTTCTCATCCTCAAGTAGATATAAAATGAACCAAAGAATCCACCAACTATATTGACTAAGTGTCCCCTGATTAGACCAATGACAAGATGGGTCTAAGTCAGACTTGGACATATTTACTGCAGATACACATAGCTGAGTAAGAGTAATATTCTAAATTAAAGGAGCATTTTGATTTAATTTCCCTGGATGTACAATTAGAACTTTCATTAGACAATAAGTAACCTCTACAGTGTGCATCTTCTATTTCTAAGCTACGGCATAGAAGTGTCAGTTCTTAGCCTACTTACACATGCATGAAATTGTTTCCTAAATTCACTTCAAAGGTACATAATTTAAAACTTACATGCACATTCCCACTTTGGACAGCATTTGTCACCATTCATTTGAGTAGCAAATCCTAAAACTCCACAGCTGGGTTGAGTTGCATTGTATGGGCAGTTCTGGGACTTATTAACTTGGATCAGTCGTCCATCCAAGCAAATGTGTTTTATGCACTCATTCTCTGTGATTGGCTAAGGCACATTTAATAAAAGACACAGGTTACCATTCTTATCAATCCAGTATCTCAATATTGCAAAGTTTTTGTTTAAAAAGGGGGTTCACATTCTTCAGGTACAGAATATTTATTGATCCCTATGACACTCACAGAAGCTACAAGTGAAGAGCATGTTGAAAACCTGACCATTCTGAGGACACATTAACACTGCTGTCCTGTTGTAAAGGTGAGAACAGCACTACTGAATTTTTAACTTTACTTTGGAAAAAGTTGAGAAGGAAAAATACAGAAGGTATGGCTCACAATTTTTTTTAATCAGTGTGTAGAAGACATATTCCAAAACAGACAGGTAAATATTTATAGCTACTCACTGTACAAGTTTGAAGAGTTGCTGTTTCTTGAGGCACCATAAAAGGTGATGCTGTGACTCCTGACAGGGCTTCAGCTGTTGCCAGTCCATCAGAAAATGTTGTAGTCAAGCCATGAAGTGGTTTGGTAGATAAATAGGCAAACGAGGAAGCTGATGGAGCTGTTGTGTCATTTGGATGATCAGAAATCATTGGCAGCGAACTCACAGAAGGTGATTGCATCTCAGATGATGTTTCAAGTTTTGAACTTTGAGTAGTACTGACTGATGATGCAGCTGTAGAAGAAAATGCTTTTGATTCAGAAGATGAATGTATAGTGGACAGAACTGAAGGTTTTTTTGTGAAATATGGAGAGTAAAATGTCTGAGGTGTCTCTGGGGTAACGGTAACACCCTGAGTAACAACAGGTTGGACTTGTGTCGGTAATTGTGGCTCTTCAGATTTTATTGTGTCAAGGGACACAGCTCCTTTTGCTTCTGAAGTAACAGAAGTGGGCTTCACAGCACTTGTGATGGGTTCTGTAACTGCTTCTGCTTTGCCTAAAATTGCTGATGCAATACTAAGATTCTGCCCAGCACTGCTTATCGTTGAAGAGGCTGAAGCTGCAGCTGTACTTGCTACAAACGTGGAACTGAAGGTGGTGGCTGAGGGCGTGACCTGCTTAGGCAACACCGCAGTTTTCTCTGTATCGCTTTTGCTTGTTGACGTGGATGGCCCACTCCCCATCACAATGGGAATTTCTGTTGTTTCTGGTAACAAAACCATCGAAGAGGCTGACTTAGAACCTGGTGAAGATGAGGTTGTTTCAAGTGTTTGTCTTGAATCAAGTGATTCAGTAAACGAGGTCTGGCGTGTGAATTTTAGATCCGTAGCTGCCTTTTGTGTGGAAAATGAAGGAAATGGCTCCTTTTTAATTGTTGTTAGAGAGGAGGAAGCTGCAAGCACCTCTGGTGAGGAAGAGGGAATTTTGGTGCCAAAAATAAAGTCAGCTATTGTTCTAGTTGGGACTGCAGACTGTAAAACAGAAGTTCTTAATACATGTGGTTGCGTGACTGAATCACTTAAATGCAAATATTTTCCAGTTGGTAAAGTAATTTTTGTAGTACCTGCTGAGGAAGGCAATAGACTTGAATGAATGCCTTCTGGTAGTGAGGTCGTTAAGGGGTATAAGGAAGTCAGTTTTACTGTAGCTTCAGTTGTGCTAGAGACACGTTGTGGCTGACCAGTGGATTTTGTTAGAGTTTCTGCAGGATACTGGTAAACTGGGGTAATGCTTTGGCTCATCAGGGAAGGTTCAGAAGTCCGATCATCAAGTTCCATAATCTTCTGAGTAGAAAAACGGGGTATAACCATGGTCTTTGTGGTCTGTACTGAAAGTTTCTCACCTGAAGACGTCTGCCAAGAGAAGGGACCTGCTGAAGATGGAGGCAGGGATGGCTGAGCTGCAGCTGCCGTAAGTTCAACTCCATCTGTTATACTTTGGACTGTAGGTTTCAGTGCTGTAGAAACTGTTTCAGTTTCTATCGAATATTTTGGTGTGGTTGTTACTTTTGGTAACCGTTGTGTTAAAGAAGGTGAAGAAACTAATTTATCTCCTGGATACTGAGAGGTAGAGAAAGTGTAAGAAGACTTTGTTACTGGAAGTACAACAGAAGGGGACACAGAGGATTTTTCTTTGCCTGTCATTACTTTTGTGGTTGTTACAAGCTGGCTGCTAAATTCAGAGGATGGGGAGATTGTGGCATTAGTGATATTCAAAATGGCTTTGCCTGGTGATTTTTCGTATGGTACTGTTGTTACTAGACTTGATTGTTCTGTTATAGTGGATACAACAGAGAAAGTCAGGACTGGAGAGGTCTTTTCTGTTGATAACACAGATTTTTCTGTAGTTCTTGGATATAAAGAGATTGTTTCATGGGATGTATGCATGGGACTGAGAGTTGTCAGTGATACTTCTTTTCCACCTGAGGGTAGTGAAGAAAGAGAAATGTTTAAAGGGATTAGAGAACTTGATGGTGAAAAAGTCAAGGCAGATGGCTTTCTAGTAGAGATGGTAGTAATACTTTCCACTTGTGATTTATCAGACTGTGTTTTCAACAATGTGGTTTCAGTTCCACTACGGAGAGTAAGTGGAGATCCAGTGACAGATGTTCTTTGAGATGATTCTCTTTCTGTAGCTACAAAAGGAACTGTGATAGTTTCTTTGGTTTTCATTTCTGATGTGGTAACACTACCTGAATATGCTGAAGTGCTCGTCTTCGCTGTACTTGAAACCAGAGTTGACTTGTATTCAGTTAATGTTTTTCCAGGAAACAAAGTCGTCTTTGCTGCTAATTCAAGAGGGGATGTTATTGTGGATGTTACCTGAACAGACAAAGGTGTCACTCTAATAGTCTCAGCCACAACAGGATACTTAGTGTATAATGTAGTCAGGAACTGTGTTGTATTTAGAACTGTGTATGAGGGATAACCTGTAGTTGAAACAGTTTTAAATGTTTTTTTAAATTCACCTGAAGCTGGAGAAGCAGGACTAGGAAAAGACACTGAAGGTTTTTTTGTAGAAAGAGTGAAAGATTTTTCAGTTGTAGAACTAGGGTGTAGTGAATATGGAGGGAAATAGGAACTTGATGTACGCTCCACATGAGCTGTTGTTTTAGGAATTTCCTTTTTATGAGTTGCAAATGATAAAGTTGTTTCTGATGATCTCTCTTGAGTTTGTACAGTTGTCTTCTTTGGACCTAGAGTTGTAGTGAAAGGTACCTCTGGAGTACCAGTCAGGTGTTGAACCATTACAAAAGGAGGTTCTATAGTTGTCTTTCCTAATGAAATAGATGGCACGGGTGTCGGTGAAAAGGTTGTCTTCATACTTTGCTTGCTTAAAACATCTGCTGCTGCTGCTGCAGACACTGGTTTTAACAAAGATGAAGTAGTGAGCATAGGAGAAACTGACGTTACTGTAACATTAGCTATTGTGCTAAAAGACTGTTCTACGCTGACTTTTGTCCCTTCCGAAGTCCCTGTTAAGTTTACTGATGGTGTATATGAAGGCACATCCAGAGGTGGTGATCTGGAAAACTCTGGCACATATGCAGTAGTTTTTTCTGTTATTGAATCAAATGAACTAGGTGTAAACCTTATAACTCCTTCTGGCTTTACCTGTGCTTCTTCTGTGGGAAGTGTTGTTATGGCTGTTTCTGATATTTCCATCATTTTAGTTTTGACTGGCATTTCTGTTGTTCTAAGTATGAGTGGTGTCCCAGTAAAAATAGAAGTAGCAATTGGTTTGCCTTCTGATTCTGTGCTCGTAGTCACTGCATGTGTAGCAGTTAGTGTCGGGAGTTCTGTGGCCCTCAATAGTTTAGTGGAAGCACTACTGATCACTTGTATCTTTGGGGAAGTCTCTGAACTGGCAGTTGACAGAAACACAGGAGAAATGTCTACAGAAGCAAACAAGCTTACACGAGATTTTGTTGTCCCAGGTATTGCTGTAATGCTTCTCCCAGATGTCATTTCTGTTGACTGTGAGGAAATATTTGATGATAAAGTCATGGCTGGAAGTGTTGTATTAGATGTAAGAGCTGAAAATTCAGCTTTCCCTGTAGTTGCAGTGAGCTGCAATTTTGTAGCAAGTGTTGTTTCCACGTCCTTTGCTTCAGGTACAGGAAACGAAGTTAACGCTTCACCGAGCGCTGCCAAACTTGCACTTGATGTTACGTGTGGAACTGCTGGTGTTTGAATGCTGGGGGGCAAAGGTGAAATATCATCTGCAGGTTCAATGCCTGAAATCAGACACAAGAAAACAGTCTGAAATTTATGAATAATTATAGTGATGAAGCTAGCTTAGTTACAGGTTAACTCATGTAACCAATCTCTTCAATTGCCGTTAAACTTCTAGAGCTCCTAGACAAATTAAAAAATAAATGCATTAAATCATTTGCTTGAAATATAATGTTACTGAAATGTTTTGATGCAAGAACATCTTTCTTAGTTTAAAATTTGTCTCATTTTTGACAAATGAAATTATTTTAACTAAAGCGTATGTTCAATAAGCTCAAGATTCATATAATTGAGGTCATAGTTACACAAAAGTAACATTGATATTTGAAATTATGAGTAAAGAACTAAGAGATTAGTAAGCTAAGTATAATACATAATATATATAATTTTTCAGACATACAGTCTTCAAAATACACGCATCTTTGAGTGATTTCATCCAGCAACATATTGAGAGGGCAGGCAGGGATACATCCTTCCACTCTAAAAGAAAAACAGTTATTATTAATTAGTTGAACAGTATCTTCCAGATCGAGCATTTAATTTTAGGAAAACGGAATTTTATACATAAAGTATGTCTGGTTCACCCCAGTGTACTCCTTCAAAATGTCATTGCCATGACTTCCATTCTCACTCAGATCTGAGCTAAAGCATGAACTCTGTGATACTTGGCCTTTGAAATTAACAGTCACAGGTTCAATAGTGAATACTATTGCTTAAGAGATACCAAACATTTTTACACGTGAAAATCCAAATGCCAGTTTCATCAGGCTTAGCAAAAATTCCAACTGGGAAGAAAAAGCAAGCACAGATATGGCTGTTGCTATGAGAGAATGGAAACATAAGGGCACAACTATTGGAAACAAACTTGATATAACCTTTCTTTATTAATAACCCCCCCAGACTGTACACATACAAATACACCATTCATTCCAGAATCTGATAGTACTCTAACGACAGAAATGTCACTTTTATGTAGCTGCAGCAGCAAGTTTTATTCCATTTCTTTTCGCTTTCCCTTAGCTCCTTATACAAGAAGGTCTTGATACACTTACACAGTCCTGATACACTAAGCCTATACCTGGTCCCTTATATTCCTACTATCCTGCTTAAGTATATTGCCCAAATTACACACTTTTCTGTAAAAATACAGATACTTACTTTGGTACTGTCTGACAGTTTTTTCCCAAAGGGTCTCTACATGTCTTGAAACAAGGGCTTGTACAGGCATCATAATGCCATTCACATGTAGAACGGGACAGAAATTTAAATTTGATATCTGAAAACCAACAAAGATCTGTTATTCTCATATGTTTCTAGAAACACACAGAGATACGTATCCCTAAGAGGCATGCTTTACATTCACTGCAGCTCTAAATCTGCTACTATTTCTACCTGTTTCCTCTACAAATAAAATGGGTAATATTTTTAACAACTAAGGTTTTTAAAATAGAAAACCGGTTTACATGTATGTAGCATATAGTAGAGTATGCTTGTTCTACAGTGTGTTTTACTCTTTACAGCATAAAAAAATGTAATTGAATTAGCCATGTTTACTATATATTACAATCATATGAAAATTAAAACCAGGCAAGTTAGAGCTGTTGCTTTTAAGTTTTAAAAACTATATCAACAATAAAAATACATGTTTGGTTATTCAAACAAAGTGTAAAATTAAGATTATGGTGTTTCTGTACAATTATTGCTATTAGAATCAAAATTAAATGCACTATTTGGATGCACTGACACACTTTATAGCACAGGCTATCATAACAATTGGTTACTTCATGTGTAAAATTTGCTGATATAACACAAAGGTGTATATAACTTGTACTATACAATCGTATTTTAAAAGCCAAAACAAAACACCATTTTGAAGTAATCAGAAATCATGACAACTAAGGCTCTTTAAAGCAGTGTACCTTAACATTTGGTCTTCTCAAAAGCCATACAAGATAGCCACTCTGAGAGAAGTTCATTCAAAACCTCAAAATATTCTGAATCTGAAATTCTAACTGCTTCCATAAAGAGCAAAGAAACTCACTTAAGATTAAACACGTAGTCTTGCAAAGCTTAAAACATATACTGCACCACACAAAGTACCAGTACCAGTAATGGTACCAGTAATGAAATTGGTACCAGCAATTAAACTCTATGGTAAATTAAAAAAAAAAAAATCCCAAACCTAACTCAACCAAAATACAACAAAAAAAACCACCCAAATCTGACCTCAAAGCATCTGTGCAGACAGTGCTTATTGAAAGATTTCCAAGTCACATAATGGGAACTCAAAGTACGAATTCAGATACAGGAAGAGTTAAACTTCAAAGTGAGAATAAACAGAAAAAAGGATCAACTATACTTCCAGTACTTACTAAATTATGCAGAAACTTTACTAAATTAATGTAAAGAAGAAACAGAGTGAGTGTAAAATCTGAGAGAAACAAATTTATGGCAATCATCATGTTTGCCATCATCAAGGGTGACACACACTTGTATGTTCAAATGCACTATCACGTTTTCTTTTTCACTCCAGCCCTCCCCTTCTGCCTGCAGAACAGTTTCCCACACAATACTACATTAGTCCAGTGCTCTTCCAGCACCTGCAAGATTTACACAATATATCTGTATTTCAGTACCTGAACTGTGACAGCCCACCCCAGCTCCTTCTAGCAGCAGTTGGGCAGGGCAGTGACCCTTCCCTTACATTTATGCCTCCAGAAGACACCGTCATGATATATGGATCCCCTCTGAACTGGCAAACCTGAGCTTAGAGCAGTGTTGTTCAGAGCCTTCAAAGAGTAACTGCTCTTAATGTTTACATTAATCACCAGAAAGAACATGCTAACTGCTTAGAAAGAATTTCCATTTTTGATCTTCTGTAGTTTTTTTGTTTGTTTGTTTCGCCGATCTTTGCTTGACTGAGATACAAAGAAAGTAGCTCTTCTACATCTTGTTGAAGACAGTCAATTTTTCTGTGAAGATCTTAAGAAATTGTTCTTCCTGCAATTTAGGGACATCTGTACTCACAAGTAATTATCTCTCTGTCATTATTAGCCATTAATATCTTCTTTAAAAATACAAATATTTCTCTTAAAAATATAAATCAAACTCAGACAAAAGGGTGTGTATGTTGCCATCTAGTGTTACCCCTTTTACATCTCACTTTATCCACGGACGTTACTTGTCACTGCTTTTAAAAACATAATTCTTATGACAGTGACAAATGCTTTTATGAAGTTATGTTCCCATAAGAAATTAAGTACATGTCAATGAATTCTTCTGTGACCCCTTCTACTGAAATCAATTTTAGTTACTTAAATCTACTGGAGGAATTAAGGAATTATTTGCACACATTGTTCTGAATAATGTATAGGGTTTTGTATGCACTGACTGGTCAGAGTGAGAAGGTTTAAGAACAAAAGAAGATACATGACAGAAAGACAGAATACATTAGAGACCTGTTGGCAAAGGCAATCACCAACAATAGTAACAACAAGCAATAACAGTAAAGCCAAGTGGAATCCAGGAAATCTCATTCATCAGTCTACCTTAGATTAAGTGCGGAAACCAATCCACAACTTTTAACTCTTGCCACAGAACTCACCATTAACCACAGAATAAGTCTGAAACACAATAAAGGCACAAGCTTTGCAGAGGACATACTGTAACCCAAAGAAGAATGATAGTTTCTCAATTTAGCAGAACAGTGATCGTGAATTAACACTTCCAAGTGCTGGGATTAACATACCATCTCCCATTCTCCAAATAAACTTTATGAAATGATAGCCATGCTTTCCTCAAGCTTTTCTGCAGATTAAGTTCACAGAGTTTGGTGGTGTTGCTTGCCTTGGTAGGAATTAGGGCAAATTTCTACATAAGGGCATAGCATTCGTTGAGTGGTTCATAAACACTGCTTTGAGTCAAGAATGAAGTCATGCTTGTCTGCAAATTTTGCCGTACTTCAGCAGACAGAACTATGGACAACAGATGAATTCATGAACCTGGTCATAAAAATTGCTTTCAAAGAACCAGTTGACATTTTGTTTTGCAGTCAAGGGATTTTAGAGAATTGAGTATGCCAGTCCAAGCTGTATTAGTGTGTATTAGCATGTAAATTATATTACAGAGCACACCAAATCCCCACAGCAAGAGTTGAAGATATTGCATTGTTTTCTATTATCTCTGAAAGTTTTCAGTATGTCTCAGTAAATCCATGAGGTATAGTGAAATCTGTGCTTTGTTACGAATTATTAGAAAATGCCTTTCAAGCATTAGGAGAACATCACTTCAGTCATTTATCACATTTAAAGTTTTTACTATTGTAAACAACACTTCTGAATTGTCTAAGCATCCCAAGGACCTGACATTGACTGCACCAACCACTGTAAAACAAAACAAAACAAAAAACACAGCAAGAAAGCAACCTCTCTACTCTGTGCTGGTGCAGCCTCACCTTAAGACTTGTGTGCAGTTTTGGGCACCACCGTAAAAGATCTGAGAGCATCCAAAGGAGGGCAACGAAGATGGTGAAGGGCCTTGAGGGGAAGCCGTGTGAGGAGCGGCTGAGGGCACTTGGTCTGCTCAGCCTGGAGAAAAGGAAACTGAGGGGAGACCTCACTATGAGGGAAAGAGGAAGGGCAAGCACTGATCTCTTCTCTGTGGTGACCAGTGACAGGATCCAAGGGAACAGTCTGAAGCTGCGTCAGAGGACATTTATGTTAAATATTGGGAAAATGTTCTTCACCCAGAGGGTGGTTGGGCACTGAACAGGCTCCCCAGGAAAGTGATCACAGCACCAAGCCTGCCAGAGTTCAAGTGTTTGGACAACACTCTCAGGCACATGGTGTGACTCTTGGGGTTGTCCTGTGAAGGACTAGGAGTTGGACTTGGGTGATCCTTGTGTGTCCATGTGCCTTCCAACTCAGGATATTCTATGATTCTGTGAGGATGCGGTTCCTGCTTAAAAAGTTAGGATGAAGTAGAGATTAGACAGAAAACGCAGCAGAGAATGAACAGAAGCACAGAGGTCTGAACTAACATGAAGTCAAGAATAAGCCAAGAGAACAATAAAGTACATTTATACCTAGCTAAAATATAGTTTATTTTACTTTTCTCAGTAATCTGTATATTAACTGTGACCTCAATAGCCACAATCATTTAATCTTTAACGTATAAAGAAAAGCAGTAACAATGTGCTTTAAAGCCATTCAAGCACCTGTCTCCCTAAACTGAGGGAAATATTCCTTTCAGTCTCTGTATTGATTTTAGACGTTACCTTCCACATCAGACCAGCCTCAGCTTTGTTGTTACTACAATACTGCAATTCCCATGACTGAAACCACCACAACACAGAAGCTCTGGATTTTGTCAGTGTCATGGCATGAATTCTTTGTGCTAGGCAGGATGCTAATCAGTCACCTCCACCACCACATGCTTCCCATTTTTTTAATACTTCAATTCCCCCTCCAGCAACTATTAATACGAGATTACTCTACCCTATGCAACAGTAAAGATCACTCACAACAAAAGAATGATACACAGTTCACAGACAATGAATCAAGCTTCTGATATCAGGCATGTCTTCCTCAAAAGGATTTGTCATGGCATTTGAAAATATCCATGTGTCCTCCTAGTGAAGTCTACCAGCATTTGTCTTCTGTTTGGTGACACAGCGAATCCTTTACAAAATGGTGAATTATGTCCTGGGTGGCAGTCGCTGCAGTTGACACACCAACTGAGCCCACAGTTCTCCTACCTAACAGGAGCTGAGCATATCAACATAGCATAGTACTGCAGAAAGCTTTTGTATGAATGCAGGTATACACACTGCCAAAGATGATATATTAAAAGATATTCCCCAACTCCGTTGCTTTCTCACTTTCTTGGACATCAGAGAAGCATTCTCTTCCCTGTAGCTCAGGATTTTTTTTCTCTGTGGCTTTCAAAAATAGTACTGTGATAACAAGAACAGTTGCTACCATTTAATGAAGAATTTTAATTTTTTAATTGCTGACAGACTGTGGTATTCTGTTGAGTCACAATCACCTTTCCTAGTAGCTTGGCCACTTTTTTGGTATTGACAATTCCTAATGTTGACAAGTCCAGACCACCTTGCTTTTCTATGCTTTTACCTCACAGAGACAAAATTTGTCATTATTAGAATCTGTATATTATGCATGTTATGCTCCCAAAAATGGCTATTTACTTACAAGTAAACCCTAAAAATTGAAATGCTGTAATGTTAATAAAAGGTTGTATTTACAACAAATAATTGTGTTTAAAAAATACTGAAAAAAATTAAGTAC
The DNA here is from genome assembly GCA_013396775.1 of Cephalopterus ornatus. NCBI lineage: Eukaryota > Metazoa > Chordata > Aves > Passeriformes > Cotingidae > Cephalopterus > Cephalopterus ornatus. The sequence goes on from VZRE01006770.1 coordinate 499,858, forward strand.
TTGGATTTTTACTCTTACCTGATACTTTTTTCTGTTTTGCTACTTTTCCCCCAAATTCCAAAAGAATTTAATAGGTAGAAAAACTGCTTTAGAATTAGTTCTATTTATAAAGGTAGCAAAACTCTGCTTAGTAACTTAGATTGCCTATCTCCTCAGTTACAAGTTTAGAAACATGAAATCCTATCTACCCACTTAACATACACAAACTATGAGCAAACTCTGCTCATGGCTTCTAAGTTTCTTCAACGAGAAATGTAAGCAAATATCACTGGAAAAATTACACTTCGTGCCCAGCCAAAACATCACTGGAAGAAAAGTGTAATTATCTACCTCTCAAATACTTACGGTTCAGTTTACTATTACAATGTTAACCGTTTAATCTCCTCCTATTTATTCAGTCAAAAATGGGAGGTAAAACTTATTCTACAGTAACCTCAGTCTGATTCTAAGAGCTACCAGCAGATGTGCTCAGTGACATACCCTGGATTTACAGATTCGACAGCAGTTGCTCAGCACTATCCAGTCCCAGGGACCATGTCACAATCTTTTGGGTCAACAAAGCATATGAGCTCAAATTAAACTCAACAGCAACTCGTTAGGAGTAAAACAGGACATTCTAGAAAATTAGTTCTACTCATGGAACAGGATAAGAGTAAGTTGAAGTTAAAATAGTCAGTGTTATCACATATAAATCTGGCTTAAGGTAGAAAGATGGCTTGGCAAAAAAAAAAAAAAAGTTTTTCATTAAAATTTATTAAATTTGCAGTTTTGTACTATGTTTCCAAATGTGATTCAGTTAGGTAAGATATAAAAGGAACCAAAAATGCTCAGTATCAAACTTACACATTGAAAAATACCTCTGTGCAGTGTGCCTGTATCTTGAGCTTTTAATTTTAGCTGAAAACTCTCCAAAACAGGCCCTATATTTACAGCAAATTAGCTATTAAAGCACGTAACTAACATTATTAAGAACTTTGTTGCAAAATTTGTATAGGGCAAGTCACATTTTTATAACATACATAAAAATAACCCATGGTGATTTTAAAGGGGTGATAATTATATGAAAGATAAAAGGTAACTAGCTGGAGCACGTGATTTTAAAAAAAGGTAAGAAAACTGCAGCTATATCCATAAAAAGATCATCGATTCCCTACATACACTGATTCCCCAACAATTTCTAATATGAATTCATCACTCTTACATGACACCTCTGTACTTGTCCATCTGGTAGGCCAACCGACTTCTTTCTTTTGACCGAATGCATACCAATCCTCTTGCCAGTAAAAATTCCTGAATAGAATGCAAAAATGTATTTTCTTGCGAGTAAGAATAGCCTAGATATTAAAATTCAGTTATCAACTCAATTTCCTCAAATGTTTGTGGGAACAGGACAGCAGACAAACCTAAGTATAATGAAAATAACCCAATTTAAAAGCTGAAGTGACTTCTCATGGAAAACACTTCGCAGCCTTAGCCCATGTGCTATTATACAGTGCAATTTTTAGCCAAAGTATTCCGATGTGACAATATTTATCATGATGAAACTGGAAAAAATGACTCGTCAGCTGACTTTAAACAGATATGTATCTATTGCTGTGGTGATCAGGTCATTTAAAATTCTTCCTTTTGAATGTGCGTCACAGAGCATGAAGAAGTCTCATGAGGAACTTTCTGGCCAAGGGGATTTACTGGGCCTATTATTCTGCTCCCGATATTTATCCTCTGATTCCGCAGGAATAGCTGTTCCAGAGTTTCTGATCTAATATGTAAAGCATTTACAATAGTCAGCAGGAAACTCAATACGCTTTTGCCTGCGCACTCTGGAGCTGGTGTAACTTTTCCATTAACTTAAACAAATGCTGCTGTATTTTTAGACCATGTAATTACCCTACATCAGCAGCCTGGCCCTTGTGAAAGTACACTGGAGAAAGATTCGAGCCCTATGTTTCTCTGCTTATAAAACTCTGAAACCCAAGCCCTCGGATGTGGCGATTAATGAAATACCTCTTGATCATTTGATCTGATCCCACTTGCTGAGGTAAATTGTTTTAGTTTTCCATTGGCATAGATAGGATTTTTTTGTATAATGACTGGAGGGTAAAGACTTCACACTTGAAAAGACATACCATTCTGTGTTAATGGACGACCACTGAGAATTGGAACATGTTTTAACCTTCTTCATTCCTCCCTCAAAGATAAAAGACCGAGGAGATATTTTTGTTATGTCCAAAAAATAGTTCCTTGCTTGAAACGCTGTACGAACATCCTGGTAATACCATTAGCTCTATAATTCTGCTGTCCAAAAACCTCAACAGCTCTGTGATTACAAGCATTTGTCAAGAGGCAACAGGCATTTGGCAATGACAAAATCTGTCATTTTTCTGAAGTTGGAGTGTGCCAGTCAACAGCTGCATTAGGCTGTCAGCATAATGTACTGCAAAACACCGGCAGATTCACAATGACACCATTAACACTTTAATTCAATGTTTTGATAACAAGAAGCTCCACGAGGCATACAGTTGGCCTCTTCTGTCATAGAAGTCAGAGGCAGCTTCAGGTTTGTCTGTGCCAAGATTCAACATGGCTGCTGTAAAAGACAGCCAGGCCACGCTTTATTTCATACAATATTTCGTTCTCTTTCTTTGTAAAACAATTTCAGTGTCAGAGAATGAAGAAATTATTTTTAAAAATGGTATTGCCAGGAATACTTATTAAAATACTCCTGTTACCCAAACAAGCAAATTGCTAATCCATTTAAAACTACAGCAGAATGAAAAGCTTTAGAACATAAAAATAAACACTTGCAGTGATCTTGAAGTTTATATACCACACAAAAGCCAGTGGATTCAGCAAGTAGTGGTTGTCGCTGAATTTCATAATGTGATAAGAATACGTTTGATGTATCTGATAGGTCAAGGCAAGCAGAAGCTAAAGCAAACAGTGATTTCTTGAATAATCTGCTTTGCTTTATTTTGTATAACTTGCATCTATTTCTGGACCTGTAAGGCCAAGTTCATTTCAGTGCATGGTTCCCAAGTGTTTAGGAATACATAAAGACAGTTATTCCAATTATTTCTTTTCCTTAATAATCTAAAAAAGAAAGATCTTGATTGATTTATGATTTTTTTATGTGTTTTTTTCATCAGTTCTTGTAAGAGCAACTTCTGCAGCCAGCTCCTATGAACGGTCCTAAGAGTGACCATTCATAGGAGTATCTTCTTCCTTTCTCATCCTAAAGTCTCAGTGGAATGGAACTATTATGGGAATAGGAATCTCTCAAATAGGTAGAAACACTCTCACAGCAGTCTGCAGTTTGTATTCCAGAGCTGTAGTTGCTCAAGAAACATCAGGGAAATGGACATCTAGATCCTCAAGAAAAGGTGAATACCTCCAACTAGATGATGACTCAAACACTAGGGGTTAACATCCCAAGACGCAGAGTGTCTCTGAGTGGGTAGTGGATAAAACTCAAGGTGTTTTTCAGGGGAAACATGACCTCTGAGGAGGCCACAAAGCTTGCAGTGAGAACATACTGTACAGAAGTCTCTCTCTTGGCAGCAGACAAAGGGAAAGGAGAAGAAAAGGTCATCCACAGACCTTAACTTTTAGAAATCTTTTCTATTCCCTTCATTAATCCATTATTTTTGTTACCATCTACAAGGCCAGTATTACCCACAAACTATACACCAGGACATGCATTTCCAAAACCAGTTGGCAAAAAAAAAAAAAGTATGTAAAGCTACTTAGTGGCTTTTCACAAGAAAACAGAATCTCATCTTCATTACAACGCTCAGAGATTTTAGAATCTTTTTAGATTTTGAGCCTGCACTTCATGGAGTACCCACAGCTCCCTGTGAGGTAGGGGAGAAGTAAGTAATCTCATAACCTCCAAAAATATCAATACCGTTTAGGCTGGATTTTCACAGGGAGCAAACTGCTGCTCATAAAATTAAATTTTAATCACCTACCTACAAGTTTAAAAAGGGTTGACAGTCTGAACTCCTCTGAATGATGGTACTTCAAAAGCTCAACTGAAGAGGCTGAAATGTGGATGAAATATCCTGGTTTTGCAAATGACTCAAAGGAACTGTATCCTGAAAGCCATGTATTCTTGTGAATGACAAATGTAGATCTGTTGTGAAACTCTTCAGTTTTTTTCCATTTAGAAAGAACAAGAGTATTATTGGAGGCCAACTGAAGAAAATAGTTTGGTCTCTCAGCTGTTTCAAACGAAATCAAGTTGGAATCTGAAAAACAAAACAAAATACACAGAACTTATTTACTTGCTGATATATGCATAATAAACTAAGCTCATTCTGATGCACTAATACTGATATATTAGTAGTGTGAAGAATGAAAACTGACTTTGGCCTTTCCAGTGAAAACAGCCTGAATATCTTGTAAGAAAATACACTATGTATGGATTTCAGAGTGCTAGATTATGATGAATATTTACTTTTCTAAATACTCTACAGATTTCAAGAGGAATACAAGCAGATTAAGAAATTTGCCCACACCAGGACAAAGGAATATAGCCCTGCAGTCAAGCAGAACTTAATTTACAGTCTTTGCTAAACCATTTATTTAATAAAAACATAAACTTCCTCTGACTAGCTTTACAAGTAACATTTGCCATCAGGAATATATAGCTTAAGAGCTCAGCCTTTCATTAAAAACAAATTACAAAATCATATTTTGCATTCAGCTCCCTGCCCCTTCCTCTAAAAATGTTACAGCAAAGTCTGTTTGCTGGTAAATGCCCCCTCATGATACCTTACCCTGCAATCAGCACTGCTGATTTCAAGCAGCCTCTGTGCAACCAATTGCAGAGCACCAGACCTTGAGCCTGTTACAGGCATCTGTTGCTCACAGAATTACTTCATTCTACTTTGCTGTAAACTCTGCTATTCTCTTGAAAACAGTCATTAAAGTACTGTAAAATCAACTAACACTCCAGGACTGGGCAGCATTACTCAAAAAAAGGAAAAAAAAAAAACCAAGAATGCATAGAAAACAAATTATCTCTATTAAAAGGATACATTATCACATTCTGGCATAACACTTCCGAAAGAGCACCTTGTTTTCTGAGCATTAGAACTTCAATTAATCTGAAAAACCTACCAGCACTAGTGAATGTCTTTTTATTATTTTTCTGTAGCAAGAAGCTATTAGATAAGTAACAATGGACAGTCACCATGATTTTTGACACCTGCTATGTAGCCAATCAGTGCATCAATGCCCAAAACTCTTCATTGTCCACAAATGGCATGAAGCTGATAAAAGACCTGCATTTTGCTGAGGTACTAAAGAATCCAGGATTTTCCATGAATGATATATCATATTGATCATACAAGCTCCTCCATGACCAAATGACATTCCATTTGTTCAAATTGGACTACAAAGCACAAGTTCTATTTGCCAGGTTAAATTTGGAGCAAGAGATTTTTATATGGGAATAGAGCAGTAGGACTGACCTTCCCTTTCCAAACATAAATTGAATGCAAGGTACAAGTGCCTCAAAACTATGACTAATAAAAGAAATCTGGCCCTAGATATTCTGTTACATGAGTTCCTGTGTCAGTTCTACAGACAGCAGTATTAGTAATCAAATGCTTGCCATTTTTTCAACTGACCCATACCCCTCCTTTGCTTACACAAAGACAGCCACCTTCAGGCTGTCCAAAGAGCTGATCAGGGGACTCTGGGCAGTCAAACTCTATCGAGGCTCAAGTGCTCTGTGGGCATTAAAGTTGTGTATGTAGACAACTCTAGTATTTAATTAACATCACAAAACGCTGAATATACTCTTTAAGTTTTCTCCAACTGTCTGAAGGTGTGCAAGACATCTTTTGTCTGCTGAATAAGCACCATGCTCCTTTAGGGGAAACCTAAGTCAGGACCTGAAGTAAACAGATTTTTAGTACTCAGCCTTACAGAGCTCAGGTTAGTGCCAGTGGACATCTCTGTACAAGTGGGCAGACAATGAGCAATGGTGGCAGAGCGAGTGAAGTAGGGAGTACTTTTCTTGCTACATTTCTCTCCCATTCTTTCCCATGTCCCAGTTTTGGCAGAAGAAAGGTAAAGGGAGAAACACATATCTGAAGCACCAGGCTGCAACATCAGTGCGGTGCTTCTGAAGGTTGGGTGAGGCTGTTGCTTTTCAACTAAAGGTATCTGTTTACAAAGCTATGATCGTCCAACTTAAACCAACCAAATGAAAATTTTGGCAGACATTGAAGTGCACTTTCAGCTGGCAAATAAAGAAAAGATTTTTTTGACCCAAGTCTATTCTTAAACATAAGCTCGTATTCAAGGGCAGAATTTGCTCTGTCTTATTTAAGATGCTAGGTTACTGTGACTTTACCATGTGCTCTGGGTTTATAAAGTCCTGAAGTCAGCATAAAGCTCACTGCATGTCCAGGAAGAGTATCTTCTTCTCTCACTGGGAAAACAACACCATCCATCAATTTCACTGCCATCAGAAATTTCCCATCCAAATAGCTGACCAGTTTGTATGGGCCCTTTCCCAGAGCTGTTGAGAGAAAAAACACAATTATCTTTCATGCCAAGTGTCACAAATGCTTGAGCTCTAAACATTAGGACAGAGCACATAATGAAAAACACATCTCACCACTCTGAAAATAGGTGTAGGTGCCACAGACTAAACTATAATGACAATTGAAATAAAGTCAAACTCTCTTAGAAAACACCTGTTCTGAAAACTGTCAAGAATACCTACCTTCAATTTTCAAGACTCATGATTAGCTTTTCTTTTTCCTCCCTCTCATGTGCTTTGGTTTCATAGTAACTTTATTAAAGTCAGCTGATCCCTCCGTTATTTGACTTTGAAGTATACAGTACATCTGCAGACCACCCTAGGATCCCTTTAAGTTGTTTATTTGTGTGGTCAAACTGATTATACACTTCTTACTATTCTTTAAAACCTATTTTATTAGTGTCCAAAGTGTGAGGCATTTTGCAGGGAATAAAAGTTTGTTGTCTTCGAGCATCAAACAGTGGAGATATAAACAGAACCAGTGGGAAATAAGACAGGAAGAAACTGGCATCAAAAGCAAATGAATGGTCATATTTTATCTACAAGTTAAAAATGCCAAAAGCATGCAAAGGTATGATTTCACAAATCTTAAAATGTCACACCTTCTCATTTAATTCCAATTTCACTGCAGAAAAATATTTTAAAGTTCATTTTTAAATGTCTGAAACTGTTTTCGTAAAGATCTCTGTTAAAATCAGGCATTTTAGACCACACCTGAGCAATTCACCTTATTACAATTACATCACAAGCCAGGTAAGCATACATCTGAGGTAGAACTGTCCCAGAACTTCTCAGCTGATAGTTGCAGCTAATACCATTGACCTTTAAAATCTGTTCGAAGTAGTTAAAAGCTTGGGCTGCAACTTGCAGTCTGCCCTCATATTCTGGTTCTCACTAATATTAAAATTTATTAAGAATTTTGAAACGCTAAGGAGGCTGCACTACAACCAGAGTTTTAGATTCTAAAGCCGTAAAAAAGTAACCAGTTAGGACCCAAGTCCATGCTCATCTAAAAATGTACAATGATACCTCATCACCTTCAGCACAGGGAGTTGAAAAACATTTTTAAAATTACCACTTAAAACATCCAGTGTTCTAGAAATATTATTATATCCTTAAGTCTCATATCTCAGGCCCATCCAAAACCTGAGAGGCCACAGCCAGCAGCTGAGAATTTTCCCTTTCCAAAGATAATAGGTTCTGCTTTCTAGTAGGACTGGAACTATGTCACTCTGCATTCATGACGAAGTTAAACAGAGAAAACATCTCTCTGGTCTAAGGTGATTTCTTAACCTTCCTCTCTCCAAAACTGCATATTGTAGGTCATGCTATAAGTGAGGTAGAGAAGAAAATCTTCAGCATGGAGATGATTTTTTTCCCCACTGGCAGCTCTGAAACATCGTATGTTGAATACTGATGAGTTGGATTAGCAAACAGTAGCAAGGTACAAAGTAAGAAGTATATGATAAACATGCTTATTACAAGTTTGGTCACATGCACAAACTCTCCACTATTTCCACTAATTTCTGTCAGTGAGAGTTCAGTAACAAGTAAAACTAATAACACACCTTAAAAGTATGTGTTATCATCTAGCTTGACCATTACCACAGATGTTAGAGGCACTGTACTTTCAATGTTAAAACTGCACTAAGATTATCTAGTATCAGACTAGATGTATTTCATTTATAAAACAAAACAAAAAAAAAACCAAACCCAAACCAAAACAACAAACTCAAAACAAAACCAAAACAAATGCCAAAACAAACAAAAACAAAACCCAAAACAAACAACAGAACAAAAACAACAACAGCAACAAAAAACAAACAGGAAATTTAAAACTTCAATCACCTCTTATGTTCAACTGTCCTTTATTTAAATTAATTTAGAGGCTTAGATAGTGATCTAGTTGAAATTCCCATGCATTAGCAATTTGACCCCACTCAAAATCTTTTCAGCAGTCAGCGTACAAGAAAATGCAGATTTCTTGGCCATATTGTTTGGGCCTAGAAAACTGCACAGGTCTCTTCTAATTTAAACTTGGTCGCTCTCCAAGATGTTTCTGGGGGTGAGCTGCTGCAATATTGAGCCTAAAAGAAGACCAAAATACCACAAACCATGTGGATAGATAGGCTTCTACGTGAGCTTGATAAAAAGAGTTATAGAGTAAATAGCAGGAGTCCTGACCATTGCTCACATCAGGCTGGCTTGCGTGCCACGTCTAACTACACAGACACTGCCAATGTGACTTTAAAATAGTCTGAAAATGGATTCCAGTGCTAACAGGGCAGTACAGTGCAGATTCAAGGTTTACTCCAGCACCTTGTACAAGTTTTGCACCCTCACTGAGAGCCACCCTCATGCAGCAGCAATGCTTGCTGCTGGGGAACTTAAGGCTAGGCCAGACATACGTACATGGAGAATAACTCCCCATTTGGGGACAAAAAGTTGTCATACCTTAACAGCTACCTCCCTCTGGAGGCTGCACAGGAGACCATCAGTGATTTAACAGACCCACTGGGTATCAGCTTTGAACTGCATTATGGCTTAAGCAAGTAGTGCCCCTCGTACTATTTAGTTGAATAGTCTACTAATTACTTAATGATTTAGTTGTTTAATCGTGGTATATCACCACAAAGAAAATTAGCTAAACATACGTTCTTGGGAGAGTTCCAGGAATTAAAAAAAAATTATTAAATTAAAAGCCTTTGAAAGAGGAAAATAAACCAGTAAAACAGAATCTCAGCTACATAAAAAATATAACATTCACAAGTGTTTTCATTAAGGCAATTATTTTTATACAAAGTTCTAATATTTATATAAAGAAACCAAAGATTCTAGTGACATTTTATCAACTCCTTTAGGACTTACCTTTGTTGAAATATTCACAATCATATGCTAAAAAAAAAAAAAGAAAATAAATGCAGTTAACAGGTATTCTTCAGATAAACTCATTTTCTATTACCCTTTACAATTAAGATGTAAGCCAAATGCTTGATTGAATTAGATCATACACAAAGATAAATAAATAAAACAATTATTGCCAAATATTTACTTCATTCCTTAGGTAAAATACTAATTTAAACTATACTGATTTAAAGAAAGCATTGCTTCCTAGCAGGAAATACTAAGCTTACAGTTGTCTTTTTGTGACCTCTAGTGGCTAAGACTGAGCTTCGTTGTTTTTCCATGCTCTCACTAAAACACACAAACCTTTTCTATCAAAATTTAAGAGTAACCCGTTCACTCTGTGGCCAGTTTGCTGTGTGACTCTGAGCAAGCTCCATACTCTCTCTGCGCCACTGCAAAGTTAGAAAACTGCTTGTTTCCTCCCATTCTTTATATCCTGCCCTTTTTTATCACATCTTTGGGGAAATGACTGTCTCGTATTAGGCATTTCCACGAGGTGCCATAGAAAAAGGCCTTAGATTGTTTTACAACTTCTAAGCATTGCTGGATAAGGATACTAAGGTAATGCTTAAAACCTATTGTTTTTCTTCAGAGGACCTTTATATTTCCCACTTGATATGGGGGTTCTAGTAAGGCAGCTATGTTTCCTAGACCTTAATGAGAAGCAAAGTCCTGCTGAAAACAGAAATAGCTTGAGCTGTTAACTTTGTACCTTTGGTTTGGGGGATGCATGCTGTATATAGACTTCCCATTACTTTTCCTTTCAGATCATAGGGCAAGGAATTAAAAACAGAAAAGTACCGCTCACAAATACGGCAAGAAGAACATAATCCACCGTAACGAAATCAGAGTGAGAGGCTCCAACTAATCTTCCTGCCAGTGTGGCTTAGTGATTCCATTCATGGCCCTGGTAGCCTAATGTGCTTGATTTTTCAGGTCTGTCTCTCATGAATGCAGGCAGTGGCAGCCGTGGGCAGTGCCAGTTTAAGTAAACTTACGACACACTCTAGGAGACCTCCAGTCTACTGCAACTCCATGCTGGCAGCACTGATGGGCGTATGCTGATACACTTGTACAGAAACACTCACAGTCACCTCCTTGGTTACATCCACATGTATCTGTCAAGCAGTTGGAATAAAACCAGGTGACGTCAATCTGGAAACAAAAATATCACCTATCAAAAATATTCATATGGACACTGCCAACCAACACCTTGATACAAAGCTCTGACTCTTTCAGAAGTTAATATATTGAACTTTGAAGGAATAAACATTTTACTTTAAATGCTTCCTGAAAGACAAGAAGAAAGGTTTATCAGAACACGTCATCTTGTCCAGCACTTTAGAATTAAATCAATAATCCATTAAGAACAGGCATGCTAAGATGTTAATGTGAGCTTGTGTTTTGTATGGTTTTGTAATATTTAAGCCCTAATAAACTACAGAGAAACTTATGAAATAACAGACTTTCTAAGCTGATCACAAATCAATAAACCTCAGAAGAGTTGATAGATACACATAAAATGTAAGAAATAATAAAGTAGATGGACAACTCTTCATGTGAGAGTGGTTCATTCTTTTCATATTATCAGACAATTTCACAAGAGAATTTGTCATTTTGCCCTTACAGTATTTTCAATACAGCTTTTAAGCCATGCACACAGTCTCAATATCTGAATGTCTTGGGATGTGTAATTTTCCAGGTAAGACCTAGCACTGGAAAAGAGCTTCTCCCCTGAACCTCCAGTTGAACCTGAGCTGACTGACTGCCACAACGTGGTAAGTGGCTCATTTATTTCCTTATGTGGTCTCTTGAGCGAGAAGATATATGCTTTTATCTTGTCTAGGAATGAGTTGTTCACATCTGATACTGCCTATCTAAATGTCAATTTATTTATATATGTGTCAAAAAATGTGAGCGCCATGTAACACATTTGAGGAAAATAAGGCAAATAATGCTTTTAATTTAAACTAAAACCTCAAAATGCGTGTATTTTTGTCTGCATTAATTACAAAGGGGACTACTAGGACTACCGATATTGTAGAAGACTAAAATGGTGCCAAAGTCACTTCCTGTCTACATCAGCTAAGTGCAGACAGTCCAGTTAAACATTCACATTTTAGAATCAGAATAGATATGGGTTAGACCTTCTTTGTCAAAATTATTATGAAATGGAAGATAAGATGAAGATTTCAAGTGCTTCAAGTCTAAAAGTAACATTTTTCTCTACCGATACTTCCGCTTGCACTTGTATCTACACATGACCACAACTCACCACTGGATGGCAAGCTTCAAATGCTTCACTTAATAGTATTCCACATTCCTTCTTGGCAAACGGCTCTCTAAGGGGGTTCAAACTGCATGGATTTCGAACGTCAGAGCTGTCAACACACTTAACCAGAAAGCAAAATTAAGGTGAGAAACGTTTTTCAGAACCACTTTGTGTTTGAACATGCAAAGCATAGTTCTGCGGCTTTTTTTTTTTTAAGAGATGTAAACCACGAAACGAATGTATTGCTTATGAAACTGAAGCAGGACTAAGATATAGAATTAAAAGGTGACGCTAATCTGAAGAAAAGGAAAATGACACAAACTGAAAAAACATTTTGTTTATCTGAAGGCAGCAGAAAAACCCACATGTAACATACAGGTCTAACCAGAGCTGCCAGGCAGTCCCAGCCTGCAGTCCTTACACCCGAGCAGTCTTGCTTACATAAATAACAAGGGTCACTTGCACAGCGTACATTAGGAGTGTCAGAAATCAGATATTTTTACTCTAACTACTAGAAGGGGACATTTCTGTGAATGCCACTAGACACATGACATTAAAAAAAAAAAGTCTGTTTTTTAACTTTACAGCGTATGGAAAGAATTTTTTTCTTTCCATTGCTAGGGCTGCACAGTTAAATATTTCCCAGCTATGAAAGATCAGATAAACGGACAACACAGTCTAAAGTGAACCCAAAACTCTTCTATTCTGCAAAAAAATTACTACTTTACGGTTCAAATATCTTCAAAAATATTTAGAATATTGTATGGCATTTGTCTCTACACTATTGCACTGTGTAGGCAAAAAAAGGTGATTATTTTCTTTTCCTTAACAGATTATGGCAGAACCTCTGATATTTTCATCTGCATTGCTGTCTGACTGATACTTCCAGGAATGAATTTCTGATTTCATTCTAGATAAATTATTTGACATACCAGCAAAAAATCTACCAGCAAACACATTCTTTTTACTATGTACCTCTACAGCTGTCCAGCTGTTTCCAAACTCTTGTGAGTTTGTTAATTCAAAATTATCTGGAGTCCTCAATTCATTTACTGTCTTCAAATCAAAATTTCCACATAATCCAGTCAATTCACCCTGGGAAAAAAAATAGACATGCACATCTATATACATACGTAAAGAAATTTTCACACAACAAAATGCTACCACCCATAACAACTGTGAAACATTTGTCCTCTGTTACTTAATTATAAATTTATCAGGTTTTGATCTTTCTTCAGCTAAATTTCAGTCAAAAAATTCAGCTTTATGTGACAATAAAGCTACAGAGAATATTTTACTTTGACAATGCCAGTATTATTCCCTTTCAACTATGTATCCCCAAGCCTTTGAGAAAGGGGCTGATCTTTTGCTCAGAGAAGTGAGCTGTTAGCCAGTTACGTGCTCTTCTTTTGCTTCAGCAAAATAACACCTACTCCAGTCACGTCAGGAATGAGTACTGAAGGAGAATTTCCCCCAAAGATATTTGTTTCTGTTGTTACAGCAGCTATACAGTAAAGAGTAACTAAAAAAGAAGATAAACGAGAATGAATATTGTAATCGACAAGGTAGTTTGAATGTTTCTCTCCCTGATTTCTGACACATTGTCTATTCTCTGAATAATGATGATGTCCTATTTATCAAGATTTACATAAACACCTCAAAGAAATGGCAATAAGAGCATTGACTTTCACCTACCTGCCACTGATGACCCATTTGGACATGAACTGTAGTTCTCTGATCCCAGAGAATGGTGATATGTTCATCAGGAAAATGAACAACAGTGAAAAATCCAGCTTTCCATAACTGCATTTTTTGTAGGTCATCTATGTAACTAGACAAGCTCTGTTCAAAATAAAACAAGGGAGCTTATAATGGAAGCAATGTCTTCATGTTCACTAGATAGGAAATTAAATGCCTAAATAAAATGAACTACATTTAGGCAGTTTTTTAACTGTATAAAAATATTCCTCTTATGCATTCCAGACCAGACTAAACTCTTAGTTCTAGTGGAATTAAGAACAAAATTCCCACTGACTTCAAAACACCTGGATTTCTCCTAAGATATTAAACAGGAATCAAGTCTAAACAGAAGACCTACAATATCTCAACTAACACTTTTGCCAAATACAGACAAGATTTTGTTTAATGTTTCTATTGAACAATATAGATATGATTAGCATTCACAGTAAATATGTTTACACCTTTGCTACAAAGTGGCACAGTAAGTTTTTGGTAATGAAACGAAGAAACACCCATAGAAGTACATACACTACTTTTTGATCAGTGGTAAAAACTGAAACTTACTGGATTTCCTGTTTCATCATCAAATACTAAAAAAGATTTTCCAACATTAATGAAAATGTTTTTTCTGCAAATGATTCCAGTACTAAAGCAGTCAATATTCTCTATAATAACAGAAAGACTGGCTGAAGAAGTACCCTGAAAAAAAAAAAAAAGAAATGGCCACTTTTAAATATACTAATATAAATATCTATATATACATAGTTAAATTAGCAGGAACCTCAGTGTATATTTATTATACTATGTATATTATTTATTATAGTATGTATGATTCAAATTCTAGACAACATCAAAAATGAAAAAACAGTATGTAAGACTCAATAAAAGGTACAGATAGGAAATAAATAGAATGGTAGATTTTAAGAGGTAGTTTTAAATCCAGGTTTAGAGAGGCTTCACAAAAAAAAAATCTCACCTTAACTAGGTAAACCTTACAAGTTCCAACAAAGTCAAAAGTCAGTCCATCAAACGTTCTGTAATGCCGGTCCCCGTACGCAGTACACATCGATGGGCAAGGATGGAAGGTGCACTGAAATGATCCATGCTGGCAAATGCTGAAAAATGTATGACCAATAACAATAATATCAGCTGCAAGGCCAGAAAAATTATTCCAGCTATTACACTGAGAAGCAAAAAAATAAAAGCCATGCAAGTGTGATGAGTGTGGACAGAAGCATTTTGAAATGTTGTCTAAAAGCGGCATACATAAATTGATTCTCTAGAAAAAAAATGTAATGCATGTTGAACTCATACTGTCTGTGCTTCTTACTCTGCTAGAATTTACAGGCTCCAGAAAATACAGACATCAAAACAAAAAGAAAAAAAATACCACCCAAAGTAATACAATTTATTCTCTACTGGCACATCAATAACGTGCCACAAGGACAAAGCTTTCAGCTTTTCACTGAACACTTTTTTCTATACAGGCTGAATCTTAGAATTAAAAAATAATATGTCCTGTTACTCCAGTCTTTATGCATTCTCTGCTTGAATGAGAATTTCACAGAATTACAGAGAAAACATTTCAGTTGCATTATTTAGTTGTTTAGATTCCTTGAAAGAACCATGTTTTGGGTTGTTTATTTTTTTCCTGATGTCTACATAGTGTTACCCCCAAACAGCAGCCTAATATCTTAGAGGCTTCCAGAATAGTTCAAGTTCCATCTATTGCCACCTTAAGCATCAAAGGGTTTTCATCACACATGTGCTAAGTGATTGTTCAGACCTTCCTGAATTCCCTTTGTTTTGTAAGAGGCTTTGCAGCATTGGATATTATGCCTCTTTCTGCATGACCCTCTTGCAATTTAAATACCATTTTCAGAAACTACGTAAGTTTTATAAATAGTGGATATAATTTTATTTCCTGTATCCACAAGTAATCTTTAAAACATTATTTTTATGTTTCTGAATGACCTGGGTATTTAAAATCTTCTCTTGATAAAGACAGCAGAGCTGGTGCCGCGGTATAGCTTTACTATGGGTATATTTATAAGTATAGGTTAAACTAAATATAGCATGTGGTATAATTTTGGTATCTAAGTTTACTTTTCTAAAAAAATTATTTTTAATTTCCTCACTAAATTAAATATTTTACACCTAAAGTATTAATCTGACTTATGGGAATACTGGATAAAATCGCTAACATTTGGCATCTCATATATTGAAGCACCAAGCAGTATGAAGTTTTTTCTCAGTATAACTTTTTGTCATTGTAACTTTTCCTTTTCTGTTCATATTGCTACCGTAGGGTCAGAACACCACTGTTTTCAAAAGAGCAGCAAGCATCTAGAAAATCTAGGCAGCTCCAACTACTAATATCCTCTTCCTCCTGTCCCCTTATCAGGTAACTTGCACCAACATGGAGTCTTTGTCCAGATTTTCAAAGACTCTGCTTATTCTGTCATATATATAATTACACTAAGCGCATGGCTAAAATAAGTTAAAAGTATGATATAGGAAGTGTTTGCTGTACCAAAGCACAAAGAGACAGCAGCAGGACTCGCCCAGCTAACCCTAGTCACCTCAAAGCAGTACCTAAGGCAGGAACCTAATCAAGGTGATCAAGAGAGAGGCAAAATGAAGGAATTATGTTTGGACTGACAGACTAAGTGCTGCTTCTCATGTTCTCTGTGAGACATTAGATTTTAATTTTACTCTTGGCCTATTCAAATCCTCCTCCACATGCCAATCTGTTAAGGACTCACGCAGAAACCTTTCTTAACATGTAAAGGGTAGGGAGGTCCTTTTCATACTTCCTTTTTTCAGGAGTCTTAACATGTTTACAGTCAGAAGGGAGGGATTAAGAGGTATGCAACATCTTCAAAGTCCTCTGTACCAGGCTTCTTTGATAGTGAGTGAACTAACATTTATTTATCAAAATCTAGAGAGCCCTATCCAGAAAAGCAGAACTATCAGCGGTTTCCAAACTTCAATGAGCTTTTTAAAAAAGCATATTTCCAAGAAGCATTTCTTTAAGAACGGAAGGCCCATTTGAGCAGCCCATGGACACTAACCAGCAGTTGCTCAACAGTCTCAATATACAACAGCAAACCAGCACTGCACCACCCATCTCACCTTGCACAACACAGCACCAAAATGCTGTGATACCCTCAGCATTAGAATCTTTTGTATTAGAACCTTGACAGCACATGCTAAAAATTCCAGGCACTTGTACTGAAAACAAAATCCAGAAAACCTAGAACCACAGTCCAGTAAGATCCCAGAGCTCAGGTTGAAAGTTCCTGGCACTTCACTGGTAGTTTTGCCAACTTAAGAAGTTATTTTATTTGCCATTGCACTGGTCAACAGATAAATGAGATTAATAGTTATGTTGTTAATACTACACCATATATGAGTAAGATGATATTTAATATCAATGTACACTAATTCTCTGCACTAAAAAACACTAAATTATAACAGCTATGAGTGCCTAAGTGGGTTTGTTTGCACAGAAGTATTCTCATGCTTTAAACATTTCCCTTAACATATCAGATACACCCCTGCATACACACACAGCAGACTCAAAGACTTCATATGCTTCATATGAAGAAGAGCTCGTTGCAGACTCCCATCTGTCAGCAGACAACTGATTGCCAAAAAGTTATTATCACTTAATCTATCTTTGCTTCTGGACATGGAATACTAGAAAAACTATGACAGCCTTAAGGATCTGTACATGAATTACTGAGCCTGGCCTGAGGGAAAAAAAAATGAGAGAGAAGGCTAAATATCCAGTGCCTTTCTGCCTGCACTGCAGCCACCTTTGGTGAAGTCTCATACAGATTAAATGGGATGTAATAAATTCTTTCTGATGCAAGCAATCCCACACCAGGTCCAAATGGAGAGGCCTTTGGAAATAAGGGGGTGAATAACCCGGTCGCTTTACCTGCCTGCCCAGTGGAGATGGCTTGTAAGTCGCTTCACCAGTCGACCAAAGGGCTACAAATCTCTTCTAGAGCAGATACTGAGGACCTGACGAGAGGCAGAGGTAGGCAGTCAGCACAAGGCTGGAGGGGGCAACGACATCCAGACAAGGCAGTGACTAGTGCTGACTGGACAAGCCTTCACTGTGCCAGGCTACACTAAGCTGTGCAGGCCAGGAGCAGTAGTTCGCCAGGTGACCCCAGTTACATGTTCCTGGTGAGCTACAAGAAGGGGAAAAAAGGAAGGAACTGCTCTGCAGAAAAGCTAGAGGCTACACCACTGTCACAGTATCTCGGTGCTCGACCGCTGATTTTTCTGAGGCTCTGGTAAGACAAATAGCACTGCTTAGTGCCAGCTTGCAGTTCAGCTGCGGTCAGGGAAGAAAACAGATGGGGACCATCAAGAAAAAAGTTTGTTTCAGGATCATGCAGATGGGGAATGTTGTGACACTCTTGTGAAGCCTATTAAAATGGTAATGTAACACATTCTACTGGGTGCTCAAGAAAACTTCACAGGGTAACACAGCTGTACCTATATGCTGCATTTACAACACTGGATAGTTAGAGGAATAGGTTTCTGCACGTGTTTGAGTGATCCTGTCAAACCTTGCCTATTGGAACACCTCCTTTTAAAGCCAATTGATTAATCAGTTATCCACATATGCAAAATTAGCAATCAATTTATCCGCTATTATGCTCATTACATGATGTTGCTCAGCACTCCCCTTAAATTATCGTTGCAGTGGGTGTATACTTATGGCTACAGGGTTATATTTTGGTTGTTAGACACTGCTCAGATTCAATTCCAAATGTGAAAATGAATAAATAAAAAGTTCTAGCAAGTGTCACTAAGGTGTCATATAACTACTTTTCCTCTACTTTAGGAACACTAGCCATTGCATATTAGTTTAGGTGACTTTGAAAACAAAAAAACCCAAACTTTTTTCTAAATCAAGACTTTTTAAAAAATAAGAAAATCCCAAATAGCTATTATTTTGTTATGTAAAAGCTCTTTCAAACAACAAACCCTAAACCAATGTCATTTTAATAGCTCTTTGAAGAAATGTAAATACAAAATACAAGTAGATGATTTACCATAATCTGCTGTGAAATTTATGATTAAAACACATGCGGAAAAAAGTCAACCTACAAAGAAACAACTAAAATGAAATAATTATTTAAATAGACCTCTACTTACCAGGTATGACAGGAAGAAATTACTTTGTCACCTGGAAAATATTCCTTTCCTTTCCATGAACATGGACATTCATCTGCATCCAAGCACATATCCCCATGTTTAACAAGACTGTCAAGAAAAGAACAAAACATACACATTCAACAGCAGTGTAGATGGAATCTAGATACAACAGTATTTTCCTAAGCTTTAAAATCACTAGCATCATTATTAGTGGAAAGCAAATAATATTTAAAAACTTCTGAAATGGAAAAGGCACAATTTTATTATTAATTATGTATGAGCAATTTGATACATTCCTTTCACAGGTGCCTGAACATGTTATCTTTACTAAATACCAGCACTTTGGGCACTAGTACTTCAATCACTAACCCTGTGAAGACTGATTCATTAACAAAAATTTTAAGGTCAGGTAAACTAGGAATTCCTAGAAATCCTCTAAATTTCTCCAAATTTCTTGTGAATCAGCCAACCGACTTGTATTTAACTTAAGCCAAGAGATCATTCATGAGATGTGGGAGCCATCACGGCCCTTTGTTTTAGTGGTATATGCTCTTGCTATTAAAAATTAGTGGCTTATTTAGTCCAAGAATTTTTAACTGAGGATTTCTTCTGCTTCTCTTCTTTTCTCTACTTGATTTAAAGAGTTATAACTTGCTGCAGAGTTTTCCTGTAGCTGTAGTTACACTTCTTGCTCTGTGAATAATTCAATCAATATCAAAAGAGCTATCCTGGTTCCATGAAGTATGCATTTCTGTATGACAGGCACCTTCATGCAAGCAATTACAAACATACTTAATTTTATTGGCAGAAATATCCTCATTTAAAGGAGGAAATAACCTCCTTTAAAGGAGGTTTTCATTAAACATAGATAACCATATGCACAGCTATTTACAGTTCAAGACTAATGCTATAAATGTTTTCTTATAATCACAACTCCTAGAGTAACAGATAAAAACTGGGGGGAAAAAAAAAAAAAACCCAACCCATAACTGTTAAAAAGATTGCTTTAATAAAGAAAGAACAGAGGAAATCTTGCCTGGAAAGACTAAATAAAGCAAGTAGTCTAAATTTTAAAGTAAAATGTTTGTAGCTTTTAATAGTACCCAGAAAATGTGAAATACAAGAATATGAAAGTTAAAGAGAGACCTCAAGTGGATTCTACAAATAAATATCAGGAAATACACCAGAAGTATTGAATTATTTTATTAAAAAACTATCTTTTTACAGAACCCATGAAAGTTGTGGTTCTCCTATTAAAAAAAAAAATATTGTAATGCTACTGGATAGGCCAAAAGATACTATTATAGGACCTAAAGGTTCAACAACAAATAAAAGAACACCTTTTATCTCAAGTAAATCTGCCAAATGACAGTTATGAAACAAACTCTTGATAAGCTGCAGCAGCGTCTTTCACTCCAGCTGCTGCGGCTCCAACTTGTTTTGATCCTACACAGGATCCCACTTGGTATAACATAATCAGCTGGAACAACTAACGTGCCAGGGACATAGTAAAAGGATTCCTTACAGGCACCACACAACCTACGATTATCCTTGTTTCTAACATTTGAAATGTATTCGTATTGAGTCCCTGAAAACGATACTGTTGGGCTGATAAGATTTTTTTTTTTCAAGGTACATTTAGAATTGCAGCACATTTCTGTACTGATATAAGTTTTATACAGGTTTGCCTGTGTTCCCAACAGTTTTCTTAAGAACTCAGATCTGGTGTTTCTGATGTGTAGCACTGTAATTTGGGCAAGACACTGCACTATGGGCAAGAAATCATAGGTGTGAGGCACATGCATGACAAACAGAGTGATGATACTCGTTTTGTTTCTCTGGTATCTAAAAGGAAAGATTTCGTCATGGCATTTGTCATGGAACATTTTAGTTACTCATATTAATGAACTGGTAATTTGGATACTACGACTTAGACTCCTCTTCAGTGTCTTATTTATCAGACAGTAATTTACAACTCTGTAGTGTTTTATAACAAAAACACACAGAACAGCATAAATCCACTCCCCTATTAAACTGAAAAACTACCATTTTCCGCCAAGGTATGTGAATTGTTCTTTCTAATCCATACTTATTTCAAGTATTGGGTCATTTGGAGACAATCAAATGTGATACTGAAATTCCCACTTGTTTAAAGCTCCTCAGAACTGAACAGGGCACATTCAGACACAGAGATCATACTGACAAGGTAACACTAAATGCAGTTTTTTCCTCATGTTATTACACTAGATTTAAAAATAAAGTGATAACAGCTTTCTCTCTTTTAAAGCCAAGCAAATGGATAGATTTCAGTGATCTAAGAATTCACCACAAATACCCTACAGAGAGGCCTTGCACAGCTCCTCTTTGAAGGATTTGAAATTTTTCTAAATGGTTATACTTATTGCAAAGACACAAGGACAGCTATCACACTTCACCACACTGAATGTTCATTTTCATTATTATCTCATTGTTACCTATAGCTTTCTTCACTCACAAACACAAAAACATGTAAATAGTCTTGGAAATAATTATTGGCATCATTAAAAGCAACATGTCACCTGTGAATTACCAAACAATTCTTTTCTTCTGCAAAGCACACAGAATCTGGACCAGAACACCAAAAACATCTCTCTCCCAGCTTCCAGCAGAGCAGTTTTCAACAGCTTATGTATTGCACAAGCTCCTTCCCCTCTCTCAGACAACAGCCTACTGTCAACTGATCTTTGCAGCCATGAATATTTTTGCCCCAACAACAAATTTGCTCTCTGAGGGTTTCACAAGTCTTCCTACAAAGGTCTGTAATACAGTTTAAGGGAAGTAAAAGAGAATGTAATAAGCAATGGGTAGCATTTCTCATACTAGAATTCCACCACCACCCATGACTTGCCTAACCAGAAAAAAGATGAACAAACTTGGAAAGAAAACCAGATGTTAAGAACATTATTGTAGCACCTAATGGTTTAATTGTAGTTCACTTGCTGTTTAGACAGGGAGACTTACTATATTCCAGCCGCCCAGTGTTTTCTTTCTTGTCTGGGGATCACTTTTTACAGTCCACCTCTTCTTCCCCTTTCTCTTAGTCTATTATATCAAAATATTGAGTCATTTTGTAGAATGCTTGTAAGGTTTTTAATATCTTTGCTATATCCTTCTGTGTTAATGACTGATTTTGATGCTTTAACTGAGATACAGTCAGACCCCTGAACTTGTACAGCTTCCCCTGGATTGGGAAATTCCTCTCCAATCAGCTCTACCATCAGCACCCCACTGGTGCTAAGCAGAGCAGGCCCTAAACAGAAATGGTAGTAGCAGCTTTATGACCGAAGGTACATGATAGTAAGAAAAACAAGAGCAAGAAGTAGAAGGACAGGGATTCATCCAGCTTCCCATATTCTGCAACCTTTCCCACACAGGCCCCTGAAATTTAGCTCATGCATTGCCTGTGCTTCCTCTAAAGTATCCTCAAACAGAAAGAAGTTTCTGCCTTCACACACCTTCTACTGATGGTTGCAGACAGAAAAGAGCAAAATTATCTCACAAATGTAATACTTAGAGCTGCATAAAACATGGGTGTGGGTTTGAATGCAACATCCTGTGTTTCATCCTAATTTTCTTTAAGAATGCTGTGGGTATGATTCAGTGCTAAAAATCATGTAAGGCAGGACTCCAGGGGAAACTGAGATACCAAAAATTGCTGTCTGTGAGTGGCCAAGAGGATACTACAAGCTGTTCCTAATCTGTCAGCACCAGTTCTTCTGAAAAGAATTGCATGCTCTGGGGGGAACATGAACCTATTTTTATTTATTATGCTTTTGGGGAATCAATGTATATTTGCAGATACAGATCAAAGTATATTCCTTTACTCCAAATTCTGAAGCCACAGTAAAAGAAGATGGTAACTTATGTGTCAGATGACAAATTTCAGTTTTATAGCTGAAGCAGTTTTCAACAAAGATGATTTAAAACCAGAGGTGGTGGGACAATGGACTTAATTATCATTGACAGTAAATGATACCATCTCTTTTTTTTTTATAATCAGATCTAGCTTAAATTTTAGTAGAAATTAAAAATTAAACAAAACAAACTCCAAAAAGATGGCTTGACTGATTCAAAATCCTCAACTCCTCTCAAAGAAACCCACAAGAAGTGAAATGCACTATTGGTATTTTAGCATAGCATTTTTCTGATTTAATTAACAAGTTTAGATAAATAACTCATTTTTGTAATAAAAATAATTTCAGAAAGTAACTCCAATGGTAATAGAAGTCTTCCTTTCAAAGCAAGTGACAGAGTTCAATGCTTCTCTTCTTAAAAACAAGCCAGAAGACAGAATCTGAATGATTCTGGTGAAGTTTTACTGTTAATTGACTACAAGTACAGAAAAAAACCCTAGAGATTTGTTTGCAGCTAGTGTAAACTAGAAAGTAGGTAACCAAGAGGGTTTTGGAAGTATTGAAAGAGGAAATAAGGAACACTGAAATATACCAAAGAAA
This sequence comes from Cephalopterus ornatus, assembly GCA_013396775.1. Classification (NCBI taxonomy): domain Eukaryota; kingdom Metazoa; phylum Chordata; class Aves; order Passeriformes; family Cotingidae; genus Cephalopterus; species Cephalopterus ornatus. The sequence goes on from VZRE01006770.1 coordinate 523,007, forward strand.
GCCGAAAGTCCGGGGAGAATGAGAGGATGGAGAAGAACTGGTTTGTCTTGTGATGGCACTGCAATAGGTGTATTCTTTGGAAATGAGCTCCAGTCCAGCACCTTCAGCATACTGTGATTGTATAGCCATCAGAAATGGAAAACAGCATAAGATCCAGTGTGAACCCTGAAGCACCCAATGGCAGGATTGTTGATGTAGTCTTTGTAACAGAATTGTGTTTTCCTGAGGAAATTGTGGAGTGCATAGCTATGAGGGTATCCAGGGAGGGTAATACTTATTTGCCTGGAAAACATTAAATCTTCCTGACAGACCTCTTCAAAACACTGCCTAAACCAGAAGAACCAAAATATTAACAATACTCAGCCTGACAGCAACAGCAGGGCCATTCAGAAGAGAGGTTTGAACAGAACACAGTTTTTATTTTATGCTAAAAATAACAAATTCTGAGTTTAAACTGAGGAGCAGGAGGCCTTCTGAAAAAGGATATTAAACACACCCCAAAAGGACAGGACTTTGATTTCATCTACAGAAACATATTTTAAGACATAACACAGCCAATATATTACTTCAATAAAGATTAGTTTTATAAAATATTTGAAACTCAACTGCATTCTTCCCCCATTACTGGGTTTGTTTGTCCATTGGCATGTTTATAAGATGACAACGTTCATTGTTTTCTTTGTGAAAATTAGAAAGTGATGAGTTTTGGGTTTTTTTTGAGAAAACCTCCCAAGAACGTATTTAAGCTCCTTATGTGCTATTTGATACAATACACCACCACAGAAATACTGTGATAATTTAGAAATGTTTGGAAAGAAAACCTGGCATGATATTCCTTAGTTACAAAATTTCATTGCAATTACAGGATACTACAGCCTTGAATTTACTATCTTTTCATAGTTTTGTTTTATGAGAGTAGTAAGTGATGAAAAAGGAACAGACAAAAATTCTTATTATGTTAAATTGCCCCAAATTTAGTAGAGTCCAGTTTCAGCACAAAAGATACTCTCTGTCATAAATAATAACAATTTTCTGCAGAGGCGGAGTATTGTCCCACCACACCAGAGACTGTTGCCTTGTAACTCCACATCACTAATTGAGAAGAGAAACTGAGGCAGATACTGGAACACTAGAATTAAAATCTGATCCCACAGATTACAGTCTTAATGACTATAACTCAGTGTGCCAACACTGAAGTGTTTGGAAAGAAAACACTGCATAAATTGCATAAAATTTGGCATCAAGAAAATAAAAATCCCTGTTAACTTCTTCCATTTCGTGAACTGTCAACCACAAGCCACATCTGCAGAAATCCACGGGTGTAAAGTTGGTAAAATAAAATCTTTTTGTGGGAGGGGACAGGGGAAGGAGGGATTGGTTTTGGTTTTCCAAAATATACATAAGAAAAAAAAATTTTCAGAGATTCTGCTTAAAAAGGTGGCTCACACAGTAGTAGGCAATTCAAGGATATAGTGGAGAGGAAAAAAAGTAAACTTTGATACAGCAATGCTGCCTAGTATTCTTGAGGTTCAAGCAGGCTCACAGACCATACAAATAAATATACACACTTGGAAAAATGGAGCACACTATTTCAAAATATTATATAAATGTTCCTTTCATACTTTGAACTGTGATCCCAAAATCTGTTCTTGGTAATGATAATGAATAATTGGTAATCATGTTGGCTTTCTTTGTAAGGACAGTCTGTTGACGCTCCATAAAATACCGAGTTGGGTACTGGATGTTGCTGAGCTGTGAGAAGTTAAGTGACAGATAATCACTACTAGTAGCCAGCTGGGAATTCATCTTTTAGTGCCTTGCACTACTAACACTGACAGGGGGAAAAAAGTCACTGAAACAAGGAGAAAATTACAGCCAGTTTTATAACCATGATTAGGAAGAGAAGTTTGGTTATGATTTAAAGTTCAAACAAAATCAATCATGACAACAATTTCCTTTGTTTCAAAATACCGAGAAGTTAGCAGAGACTCCTTGTTCTAGGTTAATTGCATAGCAGATGGTTTACTTAACATAGCTTATAGAGGGGATAGAATCATAAAAGAGAAAAAATAAGGAAGATCTATTAGGTAGATGCAACAGAATTAATAGAAAACATTACTCTGCATCTGGAACAATTTGTAGTGCAAGTTATTGACATAACTCTCAGAATTCTTATTTATTATTCATATTTAGGGGCTGGAGGGCCTCTTGTTTTTTCCAACAAGGTGGCATTAATGTAAAATTTAAATGGAAATTACTAAATATTTCAGTTAATGGAAATGTGTATGGCTAACATGATCTAAAATATATACTAATGCATATTACAAAACAATTCACCTGAGTCAGTCCAGGTGAAAAAGCATCTGTCTTCAAAAAGCCAACAGGGCTCTTCTCAGAATCATGGAATCATTTAGGTTTGAAAAGATCGCTAAGGTAACTGACTCATGCTGTTACAATACCCACACAAAACTACATACATTGTATCTATAGTACAGATTTTCTACTGTACACTTGATAAAGTATAGACCCATTAAATCCAATTCATGCTGCAGTCAGAGGGTAAAATGACATCAATGCGAGAACTGAGAAAACACAACTAATTCCTTCAGGAATGACATGACTCTTTCTCTTGGCAGCAACAGTAAGAGCTGGCTATAGGGAACAATGCGCAGAAGGCAGCTGTTTCAGAGATCATGACTGATCTGACTGGAGACCGTGGAAAAGCAAAGGCACCAATCAGCATACGTCCACTTGTGATAAACATCACATAGTATGCAGAAATATAGGAAAATACTACTGTTTTTCTCCTCTCTTTTTCTTTCACTCTGTCTTTTCTCTTTGTTTCTTCTGCAGTCTGATTATAAATTCTGTCTTCATGTCAAATCATGCACATTGTGCATAGTTAAGGAGGGCAAAATCACTCGCATCATAGCAACCCAGAAGCATAAAATGTAGTTCAAAGATTGAACTTGAAAGATTATGAACTGTGCTGTAAACAGAATATTATTTTTCTGAAATGCAGCACAGAAATATAGGAAATTTCCATCTAAACAGTGACAGATGAAAAACAGTAAGAAAAAAACAAATAAAATCTTAAAAATCAGTAAATGTGTCAAGCAAAGCAGGGTAGACCAACACTGGAAAGTAACCTCAACAACTTCTAAAACAAAGTATATAATGATAATTTTTATACCGTAAGAACTACAACACATAGAACGATCTCCTGTAAATTTAAGTATTTACTTAATCACGGTTACTTGCATCTGATTTACTCACCGCAGATTACAAAGAAGGTCAAATGAAGCACACTTGGTGACAACTGCTACTTTTCCCTATGGTCTACTTATTTTGTATTTAATCTCCATTTCATGCAAGGACCATTAGAATGTACCCTGAGCACAAGAAAGAAGGAATGCTAGAAATAGTGAAATACTTGAAACAGATACAAGGTCTCAAACAGGAGCAAAAGCATGAATAAAGGACTAAAATTAATTATTTCAGGTAAAAAACTAATGTTAAGATGTCATGGGTTTATGTGGTTGGATTTTGGTAGCAGAGGGGGCTATAGGGGTAGCTTCTGTTAGAAGCTGCTAGAAACTTCTCCTGCCCTGTGAAGAGCCAGTGATAGCCAGCTCCAGGAGGGACTTCCTGCTGCTGGCCAGGGCTGAGCCAATTAGCACTGTAACACTTCTGCGATAACATATTTAAGAACAGAGGAGATTATTGCACAGAAGAAATTCCAGCCCGGGAAGAGCAGAGGAGAACTTGGGATCAACAATGTAGGCACCAAGGTCAGTGCAGCAGCAGAGCAGAGGAAGGACTTAGAACTGAGGCCCCTGCAGTCCATGGAGGAGCCCATGCTGGAACAAGTAGATGCATGAAGGAAGCTGTGACTCCATGGGAGGCCCGAGGATGGGGCAGAGTCCTGCAGGAGACCTGTGGCCTGCGGAGAGGGAAACCCACACTGGAGCAAGTTCTTCCCGGATAGGACTTGTGACCACATGGAGGAGTGACCCACGGGACAGCAGATTTGGAAGAACTGCTGCCCAAGGGATGGACTCACGTTGGAGAGGTCCATCAAGGACTGTCTCCCATGGGAGGGACCCCACAGAAGCAGGGGAAGGACTCAGAGATGTGGCTCCCCTGTAGCTCATGGTGAAGACCATGGTGAAGCAAGTTGTCCCCTTGCAGCCCATGGAGGACCATCGGGGTGTAGAGACTCAACTGGACTTCATGGGAAACAAGAACTGACTACAACCCCCCTTCCCCATCCCCCTGCACTGCTGGGGGCGAGGAGAGAGAACATGGAAAGAAGGAAGGGTGAGGGGTGAAGGTGTTTTCAGCCTGTTTTATTTCTCACTTTTTAGTTCTTATCCTGTTAATAATAAATTTAAGTTTTACCCCAGGTTAAGTCTGTTTTACCAATTAGTAAGTGACATCTCCCAGCTCTTATCTTTACTCAAGCATCCTCAGCTGTTGGGTTTTTTTTCCTCTCTCCTCTATCCAACTAGAAAGGGGAGTGAGAGCGTGACTTTAGTGGGTACTTGAAATCTGGCCAGAATCAAACCACCACATAAGATCAAAGAAATTCTGTTGCTGTTTTACCCTTTTGAAGTGGACAATGTCACCTCAGGTTTATATTTCACCAGCAAGAACTGATTGCCTAGAAAGGTGATTTTAAAGTTGCACAAATTCACATTTGAATTCAAATTCTCATTTGAATTCTGCACCACTTGAACTGTCATCAACACAGGATAAGGTACTGTGTGAAGGCATCTTTCTCTTCGAACAGTTTAGATTTACCCAACTGTGTTGCTCTGACTCTAATGTGGTCAATCTGCAGTACAAATCATTGAAGTGTGAAATCGGTGACTGACTTAAAACATTAAGGCTATTCAGATCTAACAGATTCTATCCAAAAGCAACTATTATTAAAATTCCTAAACCATTATGATCCATTGTCTAAATAAAAAACCTGCATGGTTAAGGCATAGCAGAAGTTTCTCGTGTTTCCAAAAGCACACCTAAAAACACACACTTTCAGGACCATCTTAATTTTTCCTAAAGCAATCTCAAAAACATAAATATACAAGCAATATCAGACCACAAGAGCTGAATATTTAAAAGATACCAGTTTTGACAATCTTGCAAGGAACTTTGGCATTTCCACTTCTTCAGTACAGATTCTAGTTCAAAATTTAGTTCAAAGTCTAGGCTCGTAACACTGTTTCCTAGTTCTACCTTAAGCACTGAGGATAAAATCCTGAAAAACAAACCAATCTTTCCTTGTGTTTCCCCCACTTCCCCAAAAAAAAAAACCCAAAAAACGTTTGCATCAGGATCTTTACAGGCAAAGTACAGCCATACAGTTTGCCAAAGTAAAAGATGAAACTTCTTAATTTTCTATTTTTGTTCCTAGGAAATCATAAACCTCTGCCTCCTTTAAATATACAGCCATATTATCAGAGCTTTGGGATCACTAGCACTTGACAGTGAGCCTTCCAACACTAAAAATCATTTTAATTGCTTAAATTCCAGAACTAACTTACAGTGCATTTCAATTATACAGGGAGCAGTAGAAAAGTTCACAACCTCAGGGGTTATGCACAGCAGAGAATAAGAATAAGTTTATATGATCTGAGTTGCCAGCCATACAGTGCTGCTGAAGGTAGCCACTGGTTTTGAAGGCTATCTGCCAGGTCCAAGAGGGTGAGTCTTTGTGATTAGGAAAATACCTGCCTCCAGTTAATTTCAAAATCTACCTCAGCACTGCGCTTTTTTACCATGGTACCATACTGTGACTTGGATTAATTAAGGGTTCCATTTCATGTGAACCATTTGACATTTCATGTTTCTGAATGTTTAGGTAAAACCCCAGAATTCTGAGTAGCAACCTCTTATCATGACATAGAAATATCTACACATCAATCAGTACAAGTCCACAGACTTCAACTGAGCTATTTCAACCCAGATCAAGTGAGGCTCAGGCTTCTACTCTTTGTTTTGAGGTGGCTCACAAGGTATAAACAATAATTTTAAAGTGATAGTAACCAAAACCTTCAAGCTACGTGCTCAAGAAACTAAATCCCATCAAAAACAGCATAACTTAAACACTGTTATTTTTACACTCAAAGATCTCTCAACAATACAGTGCTTGATCTCAAAACACAACAAAAGTTCATCTGCACATTATCAACATAAATTCCCAAGACTTAAAAGATCATTTTGAGGGAGAGAATACTGAAAATTATGCCTGTAATTGAAGAAACATGTCTCTCTCAACAAAACGTTCAAATAAGGGCTTAGAAAACTGAAAAAAATATGTAGATAAACACAGTTCTGCTGCACTAAAGGGACTGAATCACATTATTTCATTGCCATTTTGCTATTTTGGCTTTATTATTGTGAGGTATTAGACCTTTGGCTCCACTTGCCTCTTGGTTTAGCATTTATTATGACTTCAACTGATAAAATTGTGGTGGAAGCCTTCACAAGTTGGATACTCACCCTTTGACAATTCAGATTCTCCAAGTAGAATTCTGCTGAGTAGAAAGCCTCAGCAGAATTAATTACTCAGTCTCTACTGAAGGTAGTCATTTATGTTTGTGCACCAGAAGATGCACGTCTGTCTGTACTCACCCTGGTGGGCAGACACAACCTGACACACAAGGAAGGTGTGCTGAGAACGTGAGGTTTAGCAGCTGATTTTCACAAGTTCTCTCTCTGCTGAGTTCAGGATCAACTTGTGGATTACTTGTGCAATTAATATAAATCTGTCCAGCTGGGCAGTTGTGTACTGGGGAAAAAAATTGACAAACACATTGGTCTTCAGGCCTGAAATTTTGTAATCTGTAACTGCACGCAATAAATTTAGTCTGAGAATATGACACAGAAGTATAAAATCCAGTAATACTACTAAACATCATAAAACATCATAACCCTCTCATTTCTAAACATAGTTAAGTTTATAGAACATCTACAAATCTCACATATAATACTGAAATTAATATATTCCTTTAGTAAGGGACATGACTTTTAAATGGTTAGTCAGGAATCAGTCCCCCAAAACAGACATGCAAAGTACTACCAACAGAGAAACATAAATCAACAGAAAGCAAAAGATACAAAGAATCTGAGAGAGCTAGATGACTTTCCATGTTGGAGCGCTGACTATGAACAAAACAACTGTATTGCAAAATTGCTTTTGGGCTGCACAGCGCATACTGTGTACACAAAACAGAAACACCAGAAGTAGTCTCAGTGTTTTAAATCGATTTTGGTTGGTTACTGGGGTTTTGCATACTTAATTATTTGTTAAGGAGAGAGGTTCTGGAAAGTTGTAAAAATCAGTAAAACCACCACCTTCAAGTGCATAGGGAATTTCTGGCCAAAGAGTTGTCAATTCCACAATGGAAATCTCAAATAAATAAATGTTATTCTCAGTGAAGTAAAACACACATCATAAGACGAGTATGGACCAAAATACTTAATGACATATGAAATAAACCATAATAGAAGAAGCACTTGTTACACTGTATTGCAAAGTATGACAAAATAATTTTTTTTTTGTATTTCTGTTACTCAAGTCGGAGGAGAGAAAGAAAACATATTTGTGAAAAATTAATGCCAGTATTCAATTCCTACACTCATGCTTTATGGGGCAAAGCTAATCTTTGTTTGCCCTACTGAAAGTCTGATGTTTATCATGCACCTAAGCTTATCTGCATTAGCAATCTAAAAAAAGATTACTATTTTAAAGCACTGGGGAAAAAAGTTGCTCAGATTTAACAGTATTCTGAACAGTTACACTGCTGCTTTGCACCATCTTGTTTTCAAATACACAAACATATAACTCTTAAATTATGGATCGTCTCCATAATTTATACACATTGCTAAATTTATACACATTGCACAATATTCTACTACAGACAAGAGGTTCCACAGGGATTGGAGAATATGTATTCATTGGACTTTAAGTATCTTTTTCTTCTCTCTTCACTCACCTGTCATGTTGTTATCACAATTCATTACCCCATCACTGCAATGGCTGCAATAAAAATATACAGAGATGTAATGAGAGCCAGGACGATCTGAAATATTAATGTTTTCTATTTAATTATGAAGCATGCAGTTAAATCTATTTAATAATTAAACAATACAAAATAACTGTATAAATGTTTCCATTGACCATTAGAACTGTGGATAAAGTGTGCATTGCTTTAACACATGAAGAATATTGGTTACACTTCAAACTTTTGCTTTATACATGATGTTATTATGAGTTAAGATACCTGGGCTGACAAAAAAATACATACAGGAATATAACACTATACTGCTCTCTAAATATCAATGCAGTAATAATAAACCAAGTCATGCACATAACAAAATCAGCATCACCTAAAATAAAAATGCAAGGAGCAATAGCAACAAAACCAAACCCTAAACAAACATATGCATGGGTTACAGCAAGCTCTGGGTATGAACTCATGTATGAACATGCTTCACACTGTTATGGATGCTCCATCTTTCTCAACATCATCATAGAACTCTGCTAAAAAGCAAGCCCCTAGTTTAGGTGAAAATCTTGATGACACCAACAGTTCTTAAGTTATCCCACAGTTGAAGGCAAACCCCCAATGCTGAATACAATACAATCACAAGTTGAAACAGTATTTTGTACCCGGAGTGACTTTTCCCCAAGCACAGCATAGTAACAGTAGATTGGTAACTTTCTCTTTTCTCAACCACTCCTAGCATGGATCACAGATATCTACCTGAAAATATCTGACAGGATCATGGATTTCAATACCATTTATAACAAAATTAATGTTTCAATTACTTTAGTGTTACTGGCTCACAGAAGGAAATAGTGAAGCAATTGCTAAATTTCATCCTCATGCTGTCTCAAAGTACTTTTGCTTCAGCAATATGACAGGAATCTGAAATCACAACCTACTGTGACTATTATCAGAACCACCTGGAACTACAGTTCATAATCAGAATCTAAAAAATTTCAATCAATTCTATGCTAATCAAATATTCAAAATAAAAGTTTTAAATTGCTGTATCATAAAGTTGTAGCATGTTTACCCACCCACATATGCAAAATACCACACAGACAGGAACAGACAAAACCTTTTTCTCCCTACATGAAACAGTTCAAAACTGCAGAAGACTCAACAAGATACTCTATGCAGGAAAGCACTGAGAAACCTAACACTGACTGCTCCTGTCTAATGAGAGCCAAAATGGCCCAGTACTTCTACAAAATGGTAGCAGCTCTGATTGCAACTCATTGTCAGGGAAAACCGAAGCAGTACTGGCTTCATTTCAGGTCCTGTGCTTCACTAGAGAACCAGAGCCCATGAACTGCAGCACTGTTCTTCCATTCTTTGCAAAGTCTAAGACATCCCCAGCATCCTTACAGCTAGTCAGCAGATTCAGAATCAAATTCTGCATGTGCCGCAGCCATTCTGTGAACACATCTGGAGTTGTGTTTGGACCCCAAAGCCCTGCAGGGAAAGTTCTCAAGGACTCTACAGTATAAATCCAGGCAACAGGCAAAGCAGTACCAAAGGCAACACTGCCCCCAGCCTTTGCACAGCCCCATTTGCAGAATGGGCTGCCTGACACTCTCCAGGAAATCTGCCCTAAGGTAAAATGAGCCAACTTGGTGATTAAGATACGGATTTATAATGATCAGGATTTATGGACTGCTGATAAGAGTGAGAATGAGCGTGTATGTTTAAGTGCCCCTATTGCAATAGGTGTCTGACAATACCCATCTCTTATTTGGCCTTTACAACAAACCAGAGTACGATGCTGATAATACTTGGGATATCCATCATACACATTATTTGTTCTGTTCTGCTTTTAGTTAAGTTCCAAAGAACCTCTGACAAACATGCACAGAAAACAGATGCGCATTTACTCTGTGTGCTTCATTTAAAAAATACCGAAACAAGATTACTCAGCATGCTAGCCAGAACGATTTGACAGAGCTCTTAAAGTGACACCATTTAGTCATATGAAAACACAGTCTTTTTATCTTACCATTTGCCTAAAGATGTCATAACATTTTCTCCAGGGGGATAGTCAATTCCTTGAAAATAACATGGGCATTGGTTCCTGGAGTAGAGAAAAATATGAAACTGATTAACCCAAACTCACGAAAGAAAAGAAAATTCCCACTGACTTAATTGCTGTTCAAATTTCAATTGGTTGCTTTGTTGCTTTTGGTGAGGTTTTTTTTGGTTGGCTGGGGGCTTTGCAGTTGGTTGGGTTTTTTTGAAAAAATAAGAACTTGGTCTCAATACTACCATACAACTCAAGCACATCCAAACCAAATCAGTAAGAAAGTAAAACCTTATGTTTCTTATCTTTCATATACCAAAAACCAGACAATACGTAACAACTAGCACCGATGATGTTGGATGAGTGTCCATATTATAGAAGAGCTATTTTTCATCAACACAGGCAGCAGTTCTGTTTCATTCTAAGACCCTGACAAGTTTACAGATGCATGTCATCTACAACATTACATGTTTATTAGCTTTTCACTCTGACTTGCAAATGCAGTGGTCTAAAAGAGCGAGTGTGACTATCAGAACTGCAACTTTACCCACCTCTGTACACATCGTTCGGTCTTGGAATTCAAATACATTCCAGAGGGACAAGCACAGCCTTCAACACAATCACTGCTGCATGTCTCTGGCACAGACAGTGCTTGGCAGGTTCTGCCACAGGTAGATACACAAGTACTGTACTCCTTTGTATCTTCACATGAAAGAGCTATCCAAATGAAACAAATCTCACAAATTACAGTGCAAGAGGCTCAAGTACCTCCCATCACTTTCCTGATAAACATCTTCATTCTTTCATTCCCAATCACATTAAATTCCACTAAAATTGCTATCTTGGCACTATGTGGTGTAAACTACACAGATGTAAATCCACAGTAATAACAAGTGTGATGAGTCTGTGCAGTTAATCCAGATTTACAGTGGGGAAACTGAACAGCTGAAGCCTTTTTGCCTCTTAACTCTGGAAATGCTTGGCCCTTGTGCATGGGCTTTTGGAAATCCAGAGCATCTTAAATAAAACATGCAAATCAATATATAAAATGTATGTACTTTGCAGATGTTGCACAATACCATCTTAAAATTACTTTTACATATACACATCTATATATATGTCTCCTATGCTACTAAAAAAAAAAAATAATCTGAAGTTCTTCAAATACTAAAAAGATCACATATTTTAAACCAACCCTAGAAACATGAATTTTAGTATATTACAGGAAAACTATAACTGCTTCTAGAACAGTAAAATAAAATCAAATGGCTTGAAGGACTCATTCAGTCATAGGGGACATGGCCACTCATGCCAAAATGAATGCAAGCAACACAGTTTTTGCAAATACACATACAGATACTTAAACTGGACCAACTTTCCTAAATCCTCTTTGTCACGCAACATGGATAATATTGTGATGTGATGTAATGATGTGATGACAACTGCTAGATCTTAAATTCTTGAATGCTCCTTAGAAATGATTTTCAGCCTTGTTAATAGAGCTAAACCTACTGTTTTGGGTTGTTTTATAGGGTTTCCAATTCTATAATTTTTTTAAAAATGTACATGAGGGCACTAAATGTCCTATCAATACCTTTTGCATCACTAGAAGTTAATATAAACTAAAAAATTTAATAATATTATCCCACTCCTCTACTTGTGAGGCTTTATAAAGCTATGTTTACACTATTTATATTCTTCTATTCATTTTATGTCAACATGTCAACAACACCAATTCTCAACACTTACTTCAGCACTCTGTGTATTTCAGTGTCACTGACAGTAACAATATAAGCTAAGAGAGATTGTCAGACAGCAGAAGCTGGCAGTAATCCACCTAAAACTGCTAAATACATCATCATTTTTCACCTCATTCATTTAAAGAATTAGGTAAACCTAGCATCTAGGAGGAAACTAACAAATCTATATATGCAGCTCATGAATAATATCTACATGGTATGAGATACACAGCGGTATATAAGACATACAGACATATTTTTAATTCTGTGTACATTTGAAGCCCTCCAACTACTTAAAAAAAAAAAATCTTTGCAATGTTTCACAAACCAAGAACTAAAGAAAGTAAACTGTAAACAGTAAACTGGTACTAATTCTGTCTTGACAAAAAAAGAACCTTGTCCTGTGCGCAAAAGATCATGGTAGCATTAATCCTCTTGTCATTTAAAAAGATTATAATAATTTAATTTTATTTTCCAAATGTAATTTTGAAGTCCTCAAACAGTAACTGTTTAAGACTAGAAGTGAAAGGAAACTCACCACATTCTGGGACAGCTCCTCTGAAATCTATTACAACTCCAAACCTTCGGCAATGGTGAGCGTAATGGGCCAGAGCAGAGCAAAAACAAGTCTGTCCACATTTGCAAGTGTCTCTTCTGCACTGCTCAAAATAGGGAACAGGACTCAAATAGGGGTAGCATGGAGCAAAAAGATCTTTCGTAAGGATGCTACAAGCTTCCGCTGCATAAGAGGCTACACAAATAACAGATTAAACACTGTTTCAGTGAAGGAGTTTAAAAAGACTTGGAACAAAAAGTGTTTTCTGTACAATGCAACTGGTCATGGTTATATACAACTGCCACACACATCTTTTTGTCTTTGATATCTATACAACTGTACAGTAGGACCAAAAAAAAAAGTTAGCTACTCATAGTGTTGAGCTTGTTCTTGGTATGATTTTAAGGTATTCAGAAAACTTTACCATATGCAGACAGTGCCTACAGTCCAGTCTTCTATCTTTAAACTGATTCATGGAGGTGAGTCAGGCAACAGGTGCTATAAACTAACCAGTGCCTCTGATGAACACACTATAATACATCACTTTAGCAGTATTTTAAAGAATAATCTATTACCCATTGTTTCAGTTGCATAAGGCTGCACTCAGAACCAGAGCTGCTGGCTTGTCACAGATCAGAATCAATTAGCTGTATAAGAAGCTCCAAACACAGCACTCACCTCAATATCTCAATTCTGAATTAATTAAATAGTTGTGCAATAGTGGTCAAAAGAAATAATATGCTCTATTAGCATACCAATAAAGAGATAAATTTACCACCAAAAAGAGCATGACGTATAAAGGACTTCAAAATCCCTTTTCCAGAACTTCTGACTTCCTATACAGGCATGTATAACATTCATGTCCAAACCCATTACAAAAAATTACAGCTTCTTAATACTGCCCATTGTATAAATACTCAAAAGACAGATGCTGTTGTAGCGAGAGGCATGATGATTCCCTAGCATTGCTGAAAGCGTAGGCAAAACCTTAATATTTTACCTCTATGTCTTAACAAGTGTGTAGAGATGAAGACAAGAAGTGGGAGGAATTGTGAAATGGATATAACTGATAATCTACAAAGTTCATCATTATAAAAGGATGACTTAGTGACCATTTGTGGTCCTCACGGCATCAGCCACTAGCATGTTTCCCAATATCAAATGCTAAATCAAGTATTTAATTTTTTCAGTATTTTCAAAAGTGAATGCTGCAATAATTTTTAGTTTCCATCTTAACTAGCAGCATCACCAATACTAGACATACTATCAACCTCTAATTCATGTCTAACTTAATACAGTGTCGCTGAAAACCAGAAATAAAGAGGGGGTATTTCAAGTGCCTCTGCAAGTGTCCCAAAATCCTTAAACAATACACAGTATGATTTCTTAGGGGATTGAACTCAGCGAATGCTACCTGTAAGTAATAATTATTTCAGTGGGTAGGACTGGTTATTACTTTACCTGGTCCAACTGGGAAAATTGGCACAGATGTGCTAAATAGAAAGTAATTTGTCAATAGCAATTGGCTTTCACTGCCCACCTGCCTGCAGATGAATATCACAGGGATCCATTTGTGAACTATCATGCACAACAACGCATGCCGATGAAGTCTTCCATGCGTTTCCAAACAGCTCTGGAGTGCTTTCAGTTACTCCAGCTGGAGATCTTTTACAAAACAGAATTCAGTCAGAAAAGATACAGTGAATTTACAGAACGGTCTCAGTTCTACCATCCCCATTCAAACTCTCCTTCCACTGCTCCATATTCTCATGCTCTCTCCTTTAAAGCACTGTTAGCTAAAGTTTCAGGACTCTTCTTTATTTCCAGGAAAAGGCCCAGGAGGAAAAGAGAAGATGTGAACTAAAGCTGTTAGATACCTTTTACGGAAGGAAAGATCAAAATAGACCAAGTTCCATTTTTATAATAGAGAATGAGGGCGTACCACTGTCCTGACAGTCTCTTATTCCTACTTTTGCTTCCTCAGCAATATCTGATTCATTTTTATCTATCCTCTACCTATATTTTCCTGTCTCCTTCTGGGTAGCTGTATTTCTATGCTTTTTATTCCCTGCAAGGAAGAGGAAAGGAAAGAACTATAACTGCAAAAGCAACTAAATAGATATCCATTAGGCCCAGGTAATTAGAGGGGCAATAGAAGCTGAATGATAAAGACTCTGGTCAAAGTAACTAAGGCACAGTAATATTGTACAAGGAGAAAGATCAAAACTGTGCATTTAAATATGGGGTGTTTCAGTCTAGGGAAAAGAGTGCATTAGGCACACAATCAGTAGTATTTCTGCTGGTAAAACAAGTGGCAGTGGAGGTGTTGCAAAAGACGCTACTGCCTATGGCAAGTCTCCCAAATCTGGCGTGGATCAGGCTTTTTTGCATACAAATCAAAATGCTTGTACACCATAGTCTGTTTCATGTTTCAGCACAATTCATAACTTCCCAAGTTTAAGGACTTTTTTCCACGAATACCAAACTATTGAACAACTTGTCACATGAGAACACTCCAAAGACTGTCATCAAAAATACACTACTAAACTACTTGTCAAAGAGAAATATTTTAAGTAGTTTTACATAAATAATCTCTTTATTGAGATCTTGTCTATGTATTTCCTAGTCTCATTATGAATAATATTCTGATAATACTTTTTAATCACTAAGATAGAATTTGTTCAAAATTCCACTGGCATATTTCTGTGTATATGTGTGTTTCCAAATGGGAACTATAACAGAAAGTGTTTTCATTTATCAATTACTCTTAATTTAGAAAAAATCCAACTGTTTTGAGAAAAAAACTTCTCCTACTCTTTCTTTTCCTATACAGGTAAAGGAAATATTCTGTCATGCTCTACATTCCTGTTCTTCTCCTAGTTCTACCTGGCTGCTCTAATACCTCGGGATCCAATTTACTCTTTAGTATCTCTGAGAAATATATTGCAAAGAAGCTGAACAAACAATAATCTTGACTACAGTGCTCAGGCAGCTCTGACCACTTTTCACTGCATCACAACGAAGAGAAGCTCAGGCAACAGCCAATTCATGCTGCTGGCCTGCAGGCACTGAATAAAGGAGGCTCTATTAGAGGCAGCAGGTTAGAAATTGCAGCAGAAAATAAGAGCTGGACAAAGAGAGGCTTGCAGGTAGGCAGAAAGTTCCTTATGTAGGCCACTTCATATTTTGAACAAAATCTTTCAGATAAATTAGCCCTTGTGCATCTTATATAGTTCATTGGGGTTTTATATTAAAATATTTTAAGCAAAAACTGGCTTGATATGCTGTAGATTTTCTGGCAGCAAATTAAAGCCTGCTATCTATCTCACTAACACAAAACTTGAAAATAAATTATTCTTGAAAATAAATTATCCACTCAGCTTCAGTACATATGTGATCTACCACTAACTATAGACATTCATATACTGGAAAATAGAAATCTTGCAGCTATTCATACAAAAAGTCATCCTCTGTATTCCCATTGAAGGTTCCACAAAGGCCCGTGGTATCGTCCTTCCACCGTTCATCCACCTGAAGATAAAGCCTCAGTCCTTCTCTGTCGTACAGGATCTGTAATCCAATGCGTGTCTTTACTTGCAGAAATACAGAGGAGAGTTTCCGTATTTCAAATAATTCTGGTGAGTAAAAATAGATTGTTGAAAGGCAAAGGAAACCTGTTTGTAATCTATATTTTGTTTCTTGTCATTTCACTGGGTTTGGTTTATATAATTTTTATGTAAGTTTCATTTTTTCTCATTAAGACACTATTTTCCCCTAATCATTGATTTCTCATGCAAAGTTATACTCGTTCAAACTTTTAAGAAGAAAACAAGAAACTTGTGAGTCACCACGCTTCTTTAAAATGCATCCAGAGTTCACTGAAATGTTCATAGAAGTAAACCAAATGAAATCAAAGATACAAACATTGCAGACCACTTCTCGTAGACAAAGTAATCCTAACACCAGGCAATGCTTCCTATATTAAAGCCTATATATTTTTGTGAAATTCACAAAGACCCAAGGTCTTGCAGACATCAAATATACTAATGATTTGCATAAAGAGCTCTCATTAAAGCTAACATTAAATCTCACAAAATACAGTCACATATTCATATGTAGAATATCAGATATCTTCAAGAGGGAGAGATTTAAAAACTCAAAGAAAAGAAAAAAAAGAACCAAAAAATAAAATTTTTATCTCAAAATCTGTAGTTTATCTGTAAGAGGCAAGAGAGCTCATTTCACCTGCATTTACTTGAGTTGCTTACCAAAAAGTGAAAAGAGATTATTCAGTTCAAGAATCAGAGAAAACAGTTCACCCTCAGAAAAGAGCTAACCAACCTTGCAAGTGTAAGGGGTGGGATTTGGATTTGTTAGAACAAACACAATCCTAACCTAAGAGCCACCAGCCCAATACAGCTAATGTACAACTCCTACTATTATGTAAAAAGTATGTCAGCAGTTAATTGGCAAAATATTCATAAACTAACAACGTTAACATTAAACTATGCCATTTAACTTCAGTATGTTTGCAATATCAACAGTACACAAATGTCAATAAAATACTTCTTTAGTATTTGATAAGAATTATATGCTTATATATATATATATCATTCCTTACCATCTGCATAAGGTAGGTTAATTTTGTATTGGTCATATATCAAAACATCTCCTGAATGAGTCAGAGTCACTTGCCTCTTGGGATCCTGCTTAAGAATAAGGCTGACTGATTGGATACATGATCCATCCTGGTTCTACAAGTAAGAGGAAAACAAACAAGTAAAGATAAACTTAGTGGGGATTGAAAATTTTAAGTTATACCTTGCTTCTTAGCAGAGCGCACTTGTAAAACATACAGCTTTATAGCTAAGTAAGAAAACTTAGTATTTTGAATGATTTCCCATATATGTTTAACAATAACTTTAACCCGCTATGCAAATACAGCTCAAAAGTGGGATTTGTAGAGAGAAACTGAAACAATTCTCATATAGCTTAGTACCCAGACACCTGCAATTCATGGAACCCCCTGATCAAAGACCCACTGAGGTTGAGTTACTGCTCACAAACAAGGCTGCATTATCTCTGGAGCAGTGCACTGAAATCCAAGTACGTACTTTAAAGTGTTCTGATACACCCAGGTTCTTTTAAAGCATATTTAAGATACAAAATTCTTTTGAAGGCAAACAATAATGAAAAAAACAGAAGTATCTTGTGAATCGTTATTCAAAACAGCATGTAAGTTCATTATTTCTGAGAGGAGTTGTGGAGTATGCTCATAAGCTCCATGGATGAATATTGGTGAAAGGCAGCATCATGGCAGCATACAATTTCACAACATCCAACAGGCCTCACTTGTGTATTGTTACTACCATTTACTACCATGCTTATTCTCATTTGAATTTCACGTCTCTAAGTCAAAATGTCATACAGACATGAAGAGGAATACTGAACTGCAGTCCAGAAAAATAACTAAAAAAAAAAAAGCTAAATCATCCTTATTTGGTATTTCTACATCCACCCTCTTCAGTGGAACC
Source organism: Cephalopterus ornatus (assembly GCA_013396775.1). NCBI lineage: Eukaryota > Metazoa > Chordata > Aves > Passeriformes > Cotingidae > Cephalopterus > Cephalopterus ornatus. The sequence goes on from VZRE01006770.1 coordinate 540,910, forward strand.
AATAGCAGCTAATTGACTGAAATTCTAAAACACAGAAGTATTCAGACTTCTGTGCAAAAGTTTCACAACATAAAGAAGCTATAAGCCCTACAGAAAGAAACTTCAGAACAGCTTAAAGACAAAGAATTGGGTTCAAGTTAACTGCTTTCACCAAAACAAAGGTCACCTATCGTGTACTTGTTTTAAGTTTTTTAGTTTGGGGTTTTTCCCCCACTCGATCAAGTACTGCAACTGATGGGTACCTCAGTGAAGTCTCAAACTACAGAACTGTTACTGTAGTTCAACTAGACATCACACCACATGTAGAAAGCAGCACAAGTCCGAGGGCTATTGAATACTGAATACTTGCAACACACCGCAGTAGCAAATACACTTCTACCAAGTAATGTGGAAACAAGCTGGATAGATGACTAACACTAGTCATTCCAATTAAAGTTTCCAGACTTCCACCTTCCAGAGTATCTACAGGTACTTTGGCTTTCAATGCCAATATGGGAAGAAAGCTTGTTAAAGCATGTTTATTAGTCACAGCAGATTAACAGATTTTTCTTAACAGAATTAATTTGATCACTATTTGATTTTTTTAAGAAGGAAAATGTTCTATCACAGAGAATTGGGCACAGAGGTGGACTGAGAGATGACTTGAACTTTACCATGTCAGCCTTCTGTAATTGACCTTGCTACATGTTGAAAGACATCATAATCCCAGTCCACATCCTACTTTCTCATTGCTCTAGGAAAAAAATAGATTTCTGCTGCTCCTGCTACACTCAAATCTCTTTACTACAGCTTCTGAGACATCAGCTTACTTACACTGGCTTGGTGTAGCTGGGTAAAGCTAAGAGACTGTCCATTCCCTGCCATCTACAGATGGAATGGGGAAGCACCCAACTGCTGTTTCTTCTGTTCAGTTCAGCCTCCTTCACCTTGTAACCGTTCAACAGATATTCAAAAACAATGACAAAAATTGGGTCTGGTCGCTTTGGTTCATTTTACTCTCATCTCAATTATGCAATTTCAACATCTCATAATGTCATAACAAAAATATCTCTATTATCAACACCGTTTTCAGCACAACCCACGAACAGTCTTATACACCAGAACATATACAGACATGTCTGAAATGACTTGGTCAAAGAGCAGTCTAGGTCTTGCTGCATAAAATTTCCCAATGATTGGATCTGGAACTGTGCTGCAGTCCAGAAATGTCCAGCACAGGTATGAGAGGCTGCATGGTTCAGCCCCACTGCCTACAGTGAAGGCATAACTAATGATGAAACTGTAAAATTTTAAGACTCTTCAGTGCTGAAAGAGGCACTGAAAAAGATAAGATGACCTTTGGACAGTTGCACAAACAGCAAAATTATACAGTGAATAGCACCATTCACACAGCAAAGAAATTAGGATGCTCAGTTCATGGATTTACACTTTTATTCAACTCTGACTTTCACTGGGATTTATCTAATACAGGGCACATGTTGCCCTGCTTGTTGAAAACCATTACTAGAGCTGCAAGGATCTCTGAACACTACCATACTGTTGGCCTTTTAAGAAGCTGAAGGTAAAAGAACTGCAGCTGACATGCATAGCAGACCAGAGCCAAGAAAACAACCCTCCATAGTATATACATTAGTACAGGATACTGACAGAAGCTTTATTATTCATGCTGAAACTGAAGGAGAAATTCTGCCTGACAATTGTTCTCTGTTCCAATGAACTGTTTCTTTCACAGTACTGCCCCTGCCAGCTTTCAGCAGGTGTTTTCACAGGAATGGCCATTTCTCTCACTAGATACTTTAAAAAAAAAAAATCTATATTCAGAAGACCTTCTCATCATACAAACTACAAAGCCAGCGAGGTTGTCACCTGAAACTCAGATAAGGTTAAGCTGTGCTGATCACTTGACTGATTCTCCTTCCAAAAAGTGCTTAAACAAAATTTCACATCGTTTTCAAATAACTTGTTGCCTGATGACTGTTTATGTCACCAGCTCCAAGGCTCCAGATGACTGGATTCTTTGTGATTCAGAAAGCTAAAATCTCCCCAGGTATTTTCTTTCCACATTTTTTAATCTGCTTGAATGAGATGGGAGTGATAAGGCTTTTTTAAAGAAGCACATAAAATCTCAAACCATCAAGAAATATGAGATTCCACATTACAAATCTTTTAGCTTGCCATTTCAATTCATTAATTTTTATAAATGGGAAAAAAGATAATGGATGGTGCCTGGGGAACTGAAAAGCAGCTCTTCTGCCAAGTGGTACCAGCTAGTTGATAATTAGACACTTGAATAGCTGCACTGAAAAAAAACCACATTGCCTTATACTACACAAACTGTTCTCACTACCCTCTTACCACTTGTACACTGATAACTAAGTTAGCCCTGGAACATATCACATAATCCTCTGACCACCCACCTGATTTAACATCCAGAATGCTTCACTCAAACCTCTGTGAAGGCCTATACCTATTAGAGACCGATCAGGTTACCTTTGTTAAAGGCTAGGTGAAGTATGAAGCCAAATATATAGCAAAAGCCAAGAGAATTTGTTTTTTCACCTACAAGCCACTTTGACACAGAGGCACATTAAGCAGAGTTGCTAAATCAGGGTGAAGAAGAAAGCAGGAGTTACTACAAAACACTTTGCAGTCTCACCAGTGCTGCAGAAAGCCAATTAACTCAGTTTTCACTTTCCCCAGCAAAAAGTAACCACAATAAATAAACCAAAAGGCACAATTCTGTCTGTTTTGCACACAGAATAACTGTTCTATAACACAAGGGAATGAGACACACATCCACACCCTGCACGTTACCACAGCAGGTGTTTGCTACAGACCTCTGTTGTTCATTGATGGGATTTTCAACAGGTCAGGTTGGAAGGTTCCTCACTGTGGGCTTCTGTAAGAAGTCATTCAGGCCTCAACTCTCATCGATAAAAGAGTTGCCCAAAGTGTTTCTCTGGAGATTTCCTTTGCTTTTCTTCAATGATATATATGATATGATATAACCACCTTTCTCAAGCTTTTTGGACTCCACAAAATTCTGAGAATATGACACTGACTGAACAGATTTATGGCCATGTTTATGCTTTGTTTCAAAGCTCTTATATTTATTTTTTTTCTTCTAGATAACAGTAACTTAATCAGCTCCTCAGGATTCCGAACTTAGCCCAGAATGAAGCTAACTAAACTTATTAAAATAAAAACATGCTAAGCCAAATATGCACTTGAAGTGGAGAATTGTAACACTAACCAAATATACTGTATCTTGAAACAGTCTGAATCTTCCTATAAACAGCAAATACTAACAGGAACACCACATTCTTCCCAATCCAAAGAATAATGCACACAGAGGCTAAAGCCTAGAAGTTTTTTTAATGTGCATGTCCTTGCCAAGATCTCATTTCACACTAATACTGCTACCTCAAAGAGCTAGAGGCTATTAGAGCATTTTAAAGCAGCTGTATTTGCAACACAGGAATCCACTTTTTCAACAGTGGTAACTTCTAAGCCGTGTCACATACCTCACCTGGCGTCTTTATACACTTCTCCTAGGAACCACAGAAGAGACATTTACTTGAGGATCATCTAGTTGTAAAATATATTTCGTCTCTATCCGGTTAAGCTATTTTTCTTGCCTCTCAACTTTTATCACTGAGATGAGGGGATTCCCTGCACTCAGTCTCCCATCTCTTACCTGGATAGCAAATAGATAATTTCTATTGTAAAAAACTTGCCACTGCCACTTTAACAAGTCTTCCTTCTGCTTAAATGTATTTTTTGTCATAGAGAAGTAGGATTTAGTGCAGAAATACAAAACTATTACTGAAATGTGCTTTTAGAAACTGTAGCATGACAACTTATATAACCATTTTTCTTCCCAAGGAAATCTCCAGCGCATGAACAATATAAGCTGCAGAGAAGAATGACTGCAATCATTAATGTGAAAGGACTTGAAGGATCATACATTTATTTAGCACACAATAGAAAACTAATACAATGAAACCTAAGTAGTTACCTCCAAAGAAGTACAAAGTAATAGTGCTAAATCTGATTTTATGTGAATTATGTAACAAAATAGGCCTAACCTATAGTAAGTAGGTGGTCTAGAATTACAGCAACATTATGTTTAAGGCGATATACACTTCAAACACCTGCACAGTTGCTTCGAAGTAAAAATCATTACAGAAGACCATTAGAGACAAAAGAGAAATTTGGCCAAGATACAAAATCTTTTCCCTACTGCAAGTCCAGCAACTTAGTAAGTAGGCATCATGACCCTAATACAAATGTGGGCCAAATTCTGCCCTTACAAACACATGTAGAAATCAGCCAGTGAGAAAAGCCTGATTCCAGAATACAGCTCAACTCAGTCAACTCTGCTTCTCAGCCAACTATGCTTCTCATCCCATCAAGACTGTAATGAAAATGTACTCAAAAATCTTACCAGTGTTCCATACCTCACACATAGCTTTATAATATATGCTCAGAAATCCACATACACAAAGGAAAGAGAATGGGTCTTGGATATAAGGCAGACAAAACATTTGGCAATTTCTGCGTGCAGTACCAGAAACCTTCAAATATAAAGGAGGAGCACCCTTAATATCACCTTTAGTAGCACCCTTAGTATCAGCTACCTACACACACATGGATGTTTGCTTGAAAACAACTGTAAAGGCTGATCCCCCACATGCTATTGAATGACCTCAGTGAACAGTGAATCAGAACACTAGCACAATCTTTCCTATTATCCCAAGCAAGCATGAGAATTTACGTACAGACTTCCTCTGTCCTGTTGCTGTCCAACTACTTCATCATTACAGAAAGTTCTTACTATTATTTATTATATTCAGTTGCAGGCAGCTTGCTTGCCTTTTTTTAATACTTTTTCCACCAAATAACAGACCCTTCAAATATAAACACTATAAGAAAGTTCTAAGACTTACCTGTCCACAAGGAGCATTTTGCAAGGATATGGTAAATGCTCCAGATGTACGGCTCTTGGCTAGAATATACTGGCAGGTAGCTTGGAAAGTGTACTTGCGTCCATCAAAGGTCATGAAATGAGTGTCTCCTGAAACCGAGCATTCAGCTGACAAACACAACAAATAATGCATTTAAGTATGTAGTGAAGACAGTGTACTGTCAACAGATATTACTGCTGTAGGGTTTATACACTAATATTCTATAATTTATGAAATTGTATTCATACTACAACCAGACACTAGGAACACAGTTAAAGAGCTGAACCTTATCCGTACTTTTGTAATGGGGTTTGTACCTGATGCCAGGCCGGGATACCTAAACACCTCTTCCCCCGAAAGAAGCAAGAATATGTGCCATCCTTACATTACGAGCATTTCATTTCTGGCTCTCAAAATTGATTTTCAGAAATATTAAGCACTCCCACTGTTAACTGATAAGACAGCAGTACTGAGTAAAAAAAATGAAACTTGCCATGGTTATGTCAAGTGAGGGTTGCAGTGGAAAATTTGGTTGAAGAAAATAAATGACCAGGTAGTGTCATCTACCAGAGACATTATGGTGATGTATGGGCAGACACATTACTGCACTAAGCTGAAAGGCAGATGCCTGCTATTTAGACCATTTTAATATTTAATCTACCGAGTCTGTAGATGCATTTATATGTAGATAGAATTGAAAAGCAAATTATGTAGTGAAATATCATATTAAGATTTAAAAGTAATATTTTTCCTGAAGTAAGAATTCAGTTATCAAAAAGTTAAGTATTCAAGACTTTCACATACCTGGACACGTAAGATTTGTACAGATCCACTTTCCTCCAATGCAGGTGCTGAAATCAAAACAAAAAGGTTTCATACTTTTATTTTGTGAATTACACACGGCTCTCCCTCAGTTGTTCTTCCTGGATTCCTTCTCTATGAAATTAGCACCAAGTGACTTGTGTTTTACAAAAGGGTACAACAGAGATATCGGAGTCATTAGAATGCCTGAAAGCTGTGGCAAGAACTTGTCACGAAGACACGGTCAGGTGAAATTTCATCCATGCATCCAGAAACACTTTCATTTCTTTTTAGCTCCTTAATAACCATTACAAAAGTTAAGGATTAATGAAATTGAGGAGAAGAAACACAAGTAATTTGAATCCTATGACTTAAAATTAGAACTCTTGTGGAAAAAAAAGCTGTGCATCTGCAAGCTCTTCCATTTCCTTCAATTAAGGTGATCCAATAAAAGGCACTTCCTTTTCCTACAGACTTTTCTTTCAAATGTATAAAATTAACTTAGAAAGTCTCAAAAATCAGCTTAGTGTCGTGCTTACATTAGGCTCTTTATGTCCAACTGAAACACGCCTTGAAGAAGTTGTCTCTTATGACCATGAAAGGATGAAGTCCACAGCATAAAAACCAAACTACTCACCAGTTATTGCATTCCTCATAAACCACCGAACCCATTTCAAAGAAACTTCCGTGGTAGTCACAAGGACAGTCCATAGGTTTGACACACAATTCATTTTCATAGATTAAGCCTAGAATAAATAAAATAATAAGAAAAAAGAGAAATATCCATACAAATGACTGACAGAGCACTACTAAGTATATTCAAGAACAACACAAATAATCTTGTATGTTAATATACTAATAGTATATTAATAGACTAATAGTAATTTTCACCCCAAAAAAGTGCATTTGAATTATATTAAATAAATTCTATTACATGGATCAAATCACTAAATTGCCTGAGATACACTAAATATAGTATGAATAATAATACTGCGTGAGAGGGGAAGGAAACCACACACAAGAAAAAAATCCTAAAACCAAATACATAAGCCACACTTCTTTGAGTACCTTTGGCTTATTTTTTAAACACATTTACAAATCTTTGCCATTTTAAAATACTCTTTGTATTTATTTTACTGAAACAGATTTTTGCTTTGGTGTTCGCTGGTTGGTTTATTATTTTGTTATTAGAGAACCAGAAGCTAAAAGGCCTTAGAACCCATAAAAGCTAAAATTATTAATAAATAATAAAGATTATTAAACTCATAAATAATCAGGGTACATATAACAGGGATGACAAAGATCCATAGGATAACTTTCTCTGTCCTCTTTTATACGGAATTATGTACCCAAGAGAAGCCAGTAACTAGAGGAAAACTGGACATCAACGTCTATTTTGATGTTGAGGGTAAAGGTTTGCTCTAGGCCACACTGTAAATATGTCACTTGACAGAACCATACAACAGTGTAAGAACTTCAGTATGAAAACCTGTTTCTGGCCACATGAGTTTTATTTATGGCATGTGCTTGAGCTCTCCTAAGCTCCGTAACCTTGCAGGCAGTCTTCAGGAAAAAAATGCAGGGGGAAAAAAAAAAAAAAAACCAGCAAGCAAACAAAACAAACAAAACCAAAACCCAACCCACCAAAATAATCCTCCCTCTCCTCCAAAACCAAGCAGCAACCACCACAATCAGGAGGAAGGCTGTTCTGGAACAACAGAGCAAACACCATTTTTCACTGAAATTGTGGGTCTGTACAGCTACAATGTGGATCTGTGGTGAAATCTATTGCAACTTGTTAGAGGGAGGAAAGGGCTGTTGTCAATAAGGAAAATAAGGTCATTCATCCACACACCATTGGCACCTCGTTAATAAAGAGCTCCTGGGAATGCTTTAATCTAGTCAGGCCATATAGAGTCATAAGCTTGGGGAAGAACAACCTCAAAGTTATATGGAATTAAGTAATTCGTATTTGAGAAGCAAAACTTACCATCTGGACAGTAGCATCCATCAACACAGGGAAGCTCACTGTCAATGCACTGCGATTGCTGACGACATGAAACAGGGCAGCAGTCGATGCATTCATTGTAGGTCAGGGGTTCAGCACAGGTTATGACTAAAAAATAGAAACGGGTAGAGAAAAGGTATTGTGGTAATGCCTCAGGGCTTAGATTGCACGTGTTTCTTTCAGGTATTTACTTTTTGACAAGTCAATTGAGTATCTGTTGTCTGGAAAAATGGCTTTCACAACACACAACACAGAATTGATATATGTTTATATATATATTCACATTTTGTCCATTAAAGGCGTTTTAAGAAGGAATAATCTCAAATTACACCAAGGGAGACTCAAACTTTCTCACAGCAAAGCTATTCATATACTCAGACCATCACAGTCAGAACATCCATTAACAGAGATTTTTGGAACCACAGGGGAAATGTTCTGTCTTGAATGACAAAGCACTTTTGGTCCTGTGTTACAGACAGGTGAATAAATTAGATGACCTCTTTCAAACTTACTTTATGTGACTTATATAATGAAGACTTATGCAAGTGTAATTTAAATTTATATTTAACACTCATGACACGTATTTTATATATCAGAAAGCCATGAAGACTTGGACGATATTTAAAACAGTAGCTCTATGAAAATAAACACAGTTAATGATCTTAAAAAATATCTGATTTAGTAAGAAGGCTCTTAATTCACATAGTAATAAGCTTAATACTTTAAATACATTCAGTACAAATTATACATATGAAAGAGAAATCCCATCTCATTTATGTAGCCTTGAAGTGAGTTTCATTCACTCAACAGTTTCATTAAGACCTGTGTGAATCCAAAAATAGGAGGAAGGACAATAAAGTACAACTATGAACAGCATACTTTTCAAAATAATGCTAATAAGCAGCATTTCCAAGTACAAAAGCATCTACATACCACACTGCTCAAAGTGCACACGCCATCCATGAAGTGGCTTTCCAGCTTGGGCACATGCTCTGGCATATTCAGTTAGTGCTCGACACCAAGTTGCATTATCAACTGCTGACCTTACACAAATAAAAACTGACATATTATTTTCTACCTGCATTCTAACATGCAGTCATAACCTCATGAATGCTCCTGCATTGCATACAATCACGTTGTTTGAACCTACTTTAAAATTGTACTGTGCTGCTGGGCTACGCTAAAAGTCTTTAATGGATTAGACATTCTGCCACACTTGAAGACAGATCATCAATATGAATATCAATATATTAGAGACCTGACACTAATTTCTTGAATAAATCCATGAAAGACAGACATACAGCGGTATAAACAGACTTGAATAAAGGTCTTGAGTTTTACAAGAAGACTTACACCCTGCAGAAAACTCACAAGAAAGTGTGAGTAACCATGCTAAGTGCAAATGGAAATTACCTTCTGTCCTGCCTGTTAATTTAACTAGTCAAAATTGCTTGGACAAGGAACGTAGCAGGTTGTGACATGTTAGCATAAGTTCAAATAGTAATCAATTTCCTCTTTACAATGTATTGCAGGTGCCAAACTCATCTTTTTACAATTACTTTTCATTACAGTAATACTATAATAATACTAAGGAGGTTGCCCACTCAGAAACAAAACAGATGCCATATTCACAGGAGATACGCTAACAAACTATGAAAATTTCACAGCCTGACTTTGGTCACTCTTATACCAAAGAAAACAGGAACAACTCCACAGTGTTCCACTGCAGTAAAAACTAGAACAAGTGAGCAAAGACACACTAACAAAATAATGTGAGATAAAAACAAACATGCAGAAAAAGACGCAGATCAGTCCCATTAACATTCACAATTCATTCTCATGATAGGACTTTTTTTTTTTTTATAATAGCTTTGGTATTACCCAAAAACATTCACTTACATGCAAAGATCATTTGTGCAGCTTGCCATAAAAGAAAGAGGACTCACATATTCATGACATTGTTTAAACGGGGGATGTAACAGAATATTACACAGAGCATATGTCCTCTGAAATGAAAGAGACAGCTGTTGTGAAGTTTTTAAAAACTAAACATAAGCTGAATATAATAGACTACTATGGAAAATCAGAACAGACATCTGTGACTAGGAATCACTTGCCTCTCAGCAACTAGAAGCAGTGTCTAGCAACATACTGCTCTACGTGCCAGAGTATTCCATAACATGGAATCTTTTATTTGAGGTCATACCAATGATAGTAAAACATTCCTTCCCCAAGGGAACTACAACTAAGCAAAAGTAACCTGTAAAAGGTCTTCCTTTTAATTAAATTACACAGTAAAAGGCAACAGAAATAAACTATGCTTCTCATCAGCTTTAGTTTCAAAGCACTTCATTTAAGGGTTATATCCTGAAAATACTACTTAGAAGGAAAAATTTCTTCAGTGTTATGGACAAAAGTAACAATAATTCATCTTTAAACGCTGACAAATTAACTGTGCTCTCATTCTAGTTTTGCCTCCCTGTTTCTTTCTACGCTTCCTAAGGGAAGGAATGGGAACTAGTTCTAGAACACAACCCTATTTTACAAATTTTCACTCATTTAGCTCCATATTCAAACACTCCTCCTGGCTGCTGTGCAGATAATATCTGAAAAGATCAAGAAATACAGAAGAAAAGGGAGGAGAGGGGGCAGGGTGACAGGATAAGAGAAGATCTGCTGCAGCAACCATTTTAATTCATCTCTCCGAAGAGCTTTGAATATTTCCAGAGAGACTGAATATTTCCACTCTCCTTCAAAGCATTAAGTCAAATTCTTGCTCTAATTAGAATCGCCAACAATTGTAATAATGTTTTTGTGTTGATCCAAACCTGTAGAGATTCATGGGTTTGTGTCAGGCACGGTGGTTCATTGAGAAGAGATTTATCCCAGTTGGGTGTTCCTTGTGGAGGATTTTCCTGCCAACTCTCTACAAATTCAGTTACATCATCTGTCAGTTTTCCTAAACGAGACAAACACATACAGCCACACGGTGACTTGGAAGAACAGTGTTTCTGTAGGATTTCCCAGGGAAACATCTTGATAACCAAAACACATTAAGAAGAGAACACCCAACCCTTCCTACTACTAAATGAATCAGCTGAAAACAATCTGATACTTCCAACAAGCAAAAAAATACTTTTAAAAGGAACTACAGAAGGCACTTTAGAACAGCAGAAGACAGCTTACTCAGGCAATTTGGCAAGAAATGGCTTAGGGAGGAGGGCCATGCCTCCCTTAGTCCATTAACTGAAGAAAGGAAAGAAAAGCTTTAATAAACTGTACATACATAGGTGTATGCTTCTATTTTATATGAAACTCCCAACAGAGAGTGTAAAACCCAAGAAAGATGAGGCATTCATGGGTCACTGCAAAAGTTCAAAATGATTGTCTGCATTAGCCAAGTAGGGTGTGAATCTTTCGCATAAGTAGAAATGTCCACGCTAGAGTGAAACTAGCTAATCATTATTACTATTATCCATCACGGACAAGTGGTGACACTGATTACTGCTTGGATTACCCACAAATGCATATCTTGCCATATCTTCATGGCAACTGCTCCCCAAGCTAACTGGATAAAGCTCACATGCAGTGTATTGACTTGTGCTAATCACAGCTTAATGTGACTAAAACACTCTGAGAAAGGTGGAGGGTGGAGGAAAGTCTCTGCTACAATGAGCTACTGCTCTTGGTATTAATCTAAGCAATTTGATTTAGTGAGCAAAGGATTCAGTGTGGGTAATGACTATTAACAGTTCAGGGCTGGTGCTTTCTGAAACTGAGCGGCATGTACAAACAGAGGAAAACTACCACATCCACTCCGAGATTTGGAGTATTGATCTACAGAAGTACCCTAATGTTAAAGGGGAGCAAAGAGCTAAACAGCCCAAAGCAATGATTTCCAGAAATTTTTATGGCCTGACTTGAAATACCTTTCAAGGGACTTGGGTTTTTTCCCCCTGTTTATTTTATTGAGGTCTTCACTCGGTATTTACTGAAAGCCAAAACTCTTGGAAGTGTCTGAAGTTAATAATGAAGGATCACTAGTCAATTCTGAGAGTGTTATCATAAATGAAATGCCAGCTCAAATAGGATTTGACAGTTTTCATTTATTTGATTTACTAATTATTAATTTATTTCCAATAACAATATATCGGGCATCCACAGGATGAAAAATTGCTAAGAGAACAGCAAACATTTAAAACTAGATTTTACCTTTCAGGTCCCAGGAAACTGAAGTGCAAATGCCATTGCAGGTAATGGAGTAAGACAGCTTTTTTAAGATGTTCCTCCCCAGAGCCCCAACTGTATTGAAACTGGTCCTCTTCACTAACAGTATCATTATAATTAAAAACTAAGTAAAGTAACATTTATTTCACCTGAAAAAAACCCATATTACACAACAGGAAGCATCTTAAATACTCACCATAACTAGTTTCAAGATCATCCTGCAGAATAGCATTATTGTTTCCACACAGTCCATGTGTTTTGCCCAGGTACTCTGGTGCCATTTTGATATACACTGCAGATGTACCATCCCATGCCAAAGTAAAGGCATACTGGTGCCTGACTAGGAAGTATCCAGCTAGTTTCTGGATGTGTAAGTTTCCAATAATATAAGGTAATTGTACTCTGAAATGACACAGAATCAAAAACAACATTACATTAGAAAATATAACCATTAAAAATAAATTACTTGCTGATGTAATGACTTCTTCATGCATCTGAAAATTCCTGATGTAAATATTGACTAATTCCACTAAACCAAAGGAAGCTGCAAATAACAGCAAAAATCGAAGTATGAATGTCAATGGTTATACTTTTTAATACTATATACCACCAGTTTAGATATCATCTTCCTCAGACACTACTCTGTAGATGGGAAGCAATTATTGCATCTGTGGTCTGGATACTTTTTCAAGCTGCCAACACATAAGTTTACATCTTTGCTATCAAAATGTTACCATGACATTAATTCTAATGTAACTAGAGCATCAGAAACATGACTGGAATTACCCAAAGCCTTTATAGGTGACTTCACTGCTCATCTTTATCTGTTCATCTCCAGAAAAGAATAAACTAATGGATCTTTTGCAGGAATAAGGATCAGAATGGCATTCAGGATCATTATTCACCTGTCAAATAAGAACACTAGCATCAAAGTCAAGTTTTTAATCAAATTCTTTGTAATCCACATGTCACACAACTAATACCCCCAATCCCACGCTCAGCAGTGAACAAGTAGTTTGGTTCCACTCCAGCACAAAAAACTGAGTGCTGTTTTCATAGCCGTGGTCTTTTCACAGCTTTGTGCAAACAAAGCAAGATTTGGCAGCACACACATCAGTTTTATTTCTGTTGTTTGTATTTTGTGTTGTGGTAACTGGTAGCCCACATCACATTAGAATTACATCTACATTACATTCTACAACCCCACAGTATCATCTCAAGTTACTTTTAATCTCTTAAAATTCATTTCTTTAATCTCTTAAAATGCTAACATCATTAGCGTGTTCAACAACATTTAAAAGGAATGTAGAAGTATATGGTTCCCTACCTGTATGGAAAAGCTCTGTTCATCTACTTCAGCATGTCTCACAAGCACGTATGTAGATTTCCCAGAAAAATAATAATAGAGTCCATCAAAAGTTTCAAAATTATACTGGCCCCATGTTCTGCATATATGATCTCTTTCGGCACCTGTGTTATACACTAACAAAAGGAAGGTCGTTTTAGACATAGAGCTGGTTTGGGTTTTTTTATTCATACTAGTTGATACGGGTTAGTGTATGTGGCATGCTGTGAAATACCTCCTAAAAGAAAGAGAGGGAAAAATGCTAGAGCATGAAGGAACTTTTAGGCAAGGGGTAGTCATTCTTGTAGTTGCAGGAACTCACGTACAATCCCAGAATTCTAGTTAGTTTTCTCTTTTTACACACCTGTCTGGCATCTCGGTCCAGTTGCATTAAATCGACTGCAGTTGCACAGCTCTCTGTAGGCACACTCACCTCCATTAAAACATGTAAGGGAATCTGAGTTGAAAAAAAACAAGGCACGTTAGAAATAAATTATGATCATTTTCTTTTTTTAAGACACAGTGTTTTCAACCAAATCTGAAATTCACTGCATGAATGACAGGAGATGCTGACCTAGCATTAAAGGGTCCTGGAGAATCCAACTGGCCTCCACAAAAAGGAAACATACTGTGGAAAGCTCCACCTCAAGACATGCAGCCAGTTTAGCAAATATATTACACATTTAGAGAAGCCAAATCAAAATGACTGTTACATCTGTTAGTCTGACGTGTTTTCAGTCCCCTAGGCAATGAATAGAAGAAGTGAACAAAGTACTGCACAACAAAAAAACACAGTGCCTATATCCTTAGTTATACTAGTAACACCCTACGCATAAGCTCTGCTAGGATGAGAGCAAATACAATACATTAGAAACACAAATGTTCAGATCCCAGCTGTATATCTTTCACCTGTCTGTCCTCCTTCCATCTTGCAGCTTTTAACTATACCAACCACAAACACTTTCCATAAAGACACAGATCCCTGACTTGCAATTACAGGTTTGGGCTTGGGGCAGGGAGGTGCTGGGTTTTTTATTTTCCCTGGGAAGATCCCCATCAAAATATGACAAAACAAGCTTTCACAGTTCAAGGAAAGATGTGCACAAGCAGAAACAAAGTTTCTTGCTACTAAATTCAAACTCTGTGCTTTAATCTTTTTTAACAATTGTGGTTTATTCACTTATTTTGCTAATATTTGTTCTTATAAAATTTGTTTAGGAAAAGATTTGAATTTTAATAATTGACTAATATACAATTATGTAATTTTTGCACTTTAGAACACAAACTGAGATTGCGTTTGTTGCAGACAAGTTGCTCAGAAGAAACAGTTTCAGGAAGAGACAAACTAAAAACTCAGCCTTATTTTCTTTATCTTTATAAACACATTATTCTTGAAAAATAATCAGAGAACCATAGAACGGTTTGGGTTAGAAGGGACCTTTAAGATCATCTATTCCAATCCCCCTGACATGGGCAGGCACACCTTGCACTAGACCAGGTCAGTCAAAGCCCCATCCAGCCTGGCCTTACACACATCCAGGGATGGGGCATCCACAATTTCCCTGGGCAACCTGTTCCAGTGTCTCACCATCCTCACAGTAAAGAATTTCATCCTAATATCTTATCTAAACCTATTCTCTTCCAATTTCAAGGTATTATCACTACACCATGTAAAATACTATAATGTTAGAATGAAGAAGACTTCAGGAATATTACACTGAAATATAAGTAAAGAAAAAAGACTAAGTGTTTCAACTACTTAAAGCCATGTGATTTTACAAAATATTATCTTCCAAGTTTACAGAACTCTTACTTTCAACAAAATTTGCCAGTAAATTTGATTAGTGCTATTGCCATTTGCAATCACCTTATAAATACTAATTAGTTATTTGAAGACTTTGAAAATATCCAAAAGATTAATTTTGATACCTTTGTTTTCAACATGCACCCCACATACACACCCAAAAAAAAAAAAAAACACCAAACCACCAAAAAAATAGAGGCCATGCTGAAAAGAACAAAGGAGGTACACAAAGTAAAAGGCAATGCTCCTTTCCCTGCCTGGCCAACCTGAGTTCAATAAAAACTAATGCAAGCAGCATGTAGAAATATCCCTACTTACTCTGACTGAGCCGTCTCATTTACATACTCACAGTGACCAATCTTGTCAGCAATGCAAAAGCCTTGTCCCTCTTGTCAAGAGAGGCAGACATTCTGCTCTTTCATCTTCAGCGTTGTGAGACTTGTGTAACCAGAGCTCAGGTCTCTGTTCTTTGCTTCTCTAAGACTCTGCCCTATTACCTGTCCAGCTACAATAATGTGCAATTAGACTGCAAGTCATGTTCCTTTTGGCTGTAGAGGAAATGTAGATGGAAACATCCATTTTGCTGTTTCAGGTTGAATGACTCCCCTCTAAGCATGGCTCAGGTAACCTGCTTCAAGCCATGTTTATTCAGATTGTGAACACAGTCAGCTGGCCTGGAGGCCCTTGCTCTCACCAGGAAGGATCTCCCTGGCTCTCTTTTAGAGAGAAAAGGAGTTTATCAAATCTGAATTGAAGGTAAAATGACTCAATGATGAGTGTTTTCTTCTTTACGAAGTTCTCTTCTGTGTAAGATTCTAAGAAAATATGATAATCATAGCTCTTGTATTTCTTTATATCCCTTTTTACATCACTGTAAATTATACTTCCCTACACTGCATATAAGAGCTGTGTGTGCTAATATTAGTTATCTTAAAGCATACTTAGAAAGCGTACTGAGAAAAGCAGCATTGTTTCATATCACATTCAGTGCTCTTACTACTGTAAACAAAGTGGTCTCCTTTAATCATATAACTCCACTCAATTAACAGAAATACTTCCTAGGATATCTGGAACAAATTCTGATCTTTGCCATTAAAGGAATATAAGCCCCCTACATGACCATGTCAAATGGGAAAGTTTATGGAAAGTTTATGTCATGTCTGCCCCAGATATCTGAGAAACATTTAAATACCTGCAGAAAAGGAAAAAATATTAAGACTAAGTGAAAACTAGAATTAAGAAAAGTTATGGAAGAATATTGTGTCTTTAATTTACCTGAAAGTGACACCTACTAAAAAGTTCTCAGCTCCTCTTTCCCCTTTGACATTATGCCAGTCGAGTGCATTGGATTGGAATCTGAAACTGAAAACTGGTGAGACTTTTCTAGCACAAAATAGTAGGCCTAAGTAACATGATTTGACTCACATAAGCAATTATGAGATTTCTAACCCATTGCTGCTACAACCTGCAGAACATGACCACTGCAGTCATGAAGCTCCTTGTTCCAAATTCCCTCTTTATTGAGCAGGGTAAAGAACTGGGATCACCTCATAACACAGGTCTGAATTCTCCTCTGTTCTCACAGCTTAAATATTCTAGCCATCTGGTCATTACTGAATAGGCTGCAACCCCACACAATATGCAGATAGGGTTATTTTAGTCCCTTGGGTGCATGAACCTCCTTTTCAGTTCATCCCCCTTTCAATTCTTCAGTGTCAGGCAGTAAGAGCCTTGAGGCCAGTGCTGCCACTCTTGAAGCAGTAGCGGGACCTCAAACCCATTGTTTATCACAGCCTTTGAAAAAGTGTGACTGTAATCCAGGCTGTTTGCACTTCGCTGCAAGGGTTTGTGGAGATCAGTGTCCACCTTCACACAAGCGACTACTGCATATGTTTTCTGAGGAGACATGCTTTAGCAGCATCAGGATAACTGTTGAAAGCCATCTTGCATCTTCATCAAAATACACATTTATATTGAAATATTAATATATATACATATATTGCATCTATGATATTGTGCACATGGTTTATTTTGCTTTCTTGCATTACTTCTCTAATGAGTACGTAAGATCTCTTGAATTTATTTCAGTTACAAATGAACTCTATGTCCTGGCTTGTTTATCCATGATTTATTCTTCTGATCTAATGTCTATTAAGAGTAAAATAAGTAAAGCTTAAAGTAATTATACAGTGTGAAGCCCTTCAGCATGAAGTGAGATACAGTCACTAAAGAACCACTCTCACCCCTCAGAGAACAGAGATCTAACTGCAGAGCAAACATGTATATGTATTCCACACAAAAGATACTCAAAGAGACACCTATTGCACTTTCATTCAAGAACACAACTGACTACTGAGATTACCAGGCACATCAACTTTTAAACAGTTGATTTTGCTTTAACCATCATGTGAATACAGATGCTCCAACTCAGTTTTGATCTCACTGTAATACACCATTATCACCAGTACACCTAATTCTTGAAGAGTTGTGGCTGAGGTGGACCTTCCTATAGGTTATTTTTCTGTAAAACATTAACTACTTCCTGGTGTTGAAATTCTGTATTTTGTTACTGTTTTTTAAGAAAAAAACATGGCATGAAAAAAAAATAAAACTGTTTAATGCAAAGTAATAGACAGGTTTCCTCTCAGGATATGGATTACTAGATTCACTTGGACAGAAAAGTTTAAGTATGGAAGACTAATTTAGAGATCTGAAAGTGATAAAGTTTTACTTAAGCAAGGTAAATGCAAGGTCCAACCTGTGCCCTCAGTTCTTATGATTGTGCCTATTAACCAACTTTGACACAAACAGTTTTAGAGCCCCAGAGAGTCATTTACAGAAATCGACAGACATAATGTTTTTCAGTATTCCTTAAAAAATGACACATTTTAAAAGCTACATGCAAGTGTGGAAGGGAGGTCTGTCTGAAGGTAAAATAATCAATTAATTAGAAATTAAATTTTATTCTGAAATGGAAACATGAAAAAGAAAAGTAGATCAGGATAAGAATTTTCAAGCTTACATTAGACCTAGAGTCTCATATAAAAAAAATGAAGTTATGCTTAAAATGAAATATTTAAGTTCTGCTGTCAACATTCTTGAAATTTTGTATTTTGTAACTCTGCATAATTTCCATCGCACACTTTCTCTAGGTGCAATCTTTCATTGAGAGCTTTCCGCTGCCTTTGACTGTGCAGAAATAACACAGCAAGTATTCCTTGCGTTATCTTTTGCCCTTCAACTTCAGAATCTTTGAAAGTATCTGTCTGCAAATGGCAGGCAGATGGCACATGCTTCCACAGGATGCAATACAGCCCTGGGCCACGCTAGGATGCAAAATTTCCTTCTTTGGGATTCTGAGGTGAACGAGTAGGATGCAATTTTAACCCCTCAATTCCAAGAGCCTTCCAGTTAGCTGCAGATGTTCTGCTCTTCCGCATCTCCCCAGATCAGTCTTCAAGCATACGTTGTAAGGGACAAGTATCTCCTACAGTAACAGTGACTCATGCCTGGTACAGCATTTCAACACAAGAAAATTTGAAGTGTTTAATATATTATAAATTATCAGCAGTAGTTTGAATACTTCCACAAATAATTTGCTTTGCCTGTTCCAGGTTTTTTTATGTTCATATATTAGCTCTGCAGTTTTCTGTTTGGAGTTTGTTTTTTTCACTTGGTTTATTGTTTTTTAATTTTTCATGAAAAATAGACTTGAGCCAAAAAAAGTTAAAAGTTAAACAGCTATGTAAACTACATGTTAGCTTTGCCAATTATGATGATAAACCTTTTAAATCCCGTGCTCCCTAACTAGAAGAAACTAACACAAGAATTTATCCCTTGGTATTTGCTTGTGCTATGCCCACTTCTTTGTTTCATTAAGAGATAAGACATGACCTCACTTTCTGAATTGCTTTCAGTTCGCTAATACAATACAAAGGTAAAGAGATCTATTGCACAGGTCATGCACTCATTCCACATAAAACATGTTGATTTATCTCCATAGAGCTACAGAAAGCAAGAAAAAATATTGTTGAAACAAGAATTGCCTGTGATTATAATGAACTTCTATTTCCTCCTACTATAGTTTTATAATTATTTCAAAGATTATTTTCTTAGAGACATGGTTAAACTAGAGCGAGCAGCTAACAGCTACCTCACTGTTTTGGTTTGGGGCTTTTTTGGATTTGTTTCTTGTTCTGTTTTTGGTGTTTGGTGAGGGTTTTTTAACAAAAGAAAAAGCTTTACTATTTCATATATCCTCAAATGGGTGCAAATCCCAGTCCATGGGCAGATTTACAGCAGCTTGCATCTCTTCAAACTGGAGAGGCCAAAATGAAACTATTTTTCTAAGTATTTGGAGCATGATACCTAAACTCTTGTATGAAGCAGATCAGGTTATTCTTTTGTTTTGTTTTTCAATATGTCTTTCACACACAGACAACAATGGATTCCATTTCCCACACAGAGTTTACTGGGATTTAAAAAGGCAACTTCCAGGTCTGGGTATTACACGTTTTAAAAAGTTTAGTAAGACTAATTTTATTTGCCTTCAAGTATGGGCAATCATTAATAACTTTTAAAACATGTCTTCAACAACACTGTCTTTCCAAAGCAGGTATATCAGAAATGGAAAATCTACATGTAATATTTTTTGTCTCATAGAAATATGAGTTAGAAAGAAAACAAGAAGATTGTACTGTTACATCTGCAGAGGGCAATGAAACCTATTTTTTGCCATAGTAACTGTGTCCTCCTTTAGAAACTTAGACATGTGATGAGTTCATATGAGAAATTTTCTACCCATTTCATTCTTCCTCATTCTAATTTTTTTTCTCCCTTTTCTCAAATATTAGGCCTATTTAAGAGGCAATAAACTTGCACATAAACACTTGGAAGAGTTTTTTAATAGAAGTCTTGCAAAGGGTTTATGTACATGTGTTTTATTGCACACTTGAACAGTAACACAACATATCTTCAAAGGTTTTTTTTCCCAGCTGGTTGCTCTGAAGCAAAAAATGAAATCCACTAGTCCCATTAAAGGAGTTTTGACTAGAAAAAACAATAAACCTAGGGGAACAAATGATTATTATGGCAACAAATTTCTCAGCATGTTTCGCTTATCTTCTCTTTGTGAGCTGCTTTATTTAGTTTTAAAAAAATGAAATCATAAGTACTTCTTGCTCAGTAAGCCAGTGCAACCCTCAAAAAGAGAGGGAGTCTTACAAGTATAGAGTGCTATATTTGTAAAGCAATTTTATCATAAACAACATACATGATTTTTCCATGTATCGGAGAGAGGTTCATAGGTAATAGTTCTTATTAGAGCAATACTATGTTTCTCTAAACTCTTGCACTGTTCCTCCACACTTCTCAAAAGCCTCTGAAAACAGTGTGTATTCAAGACATTAAAAGCTTTTGGAGATGACACAACCCCAATCACAATTGTTGAGTCCATTCCACACCTCTTGTCTTTTGTGCTATAAAGCAATGCAAATCCACACTATTC
The DNA here is from genome assembly GCA_013396775.1 of Cephalopterus ornatus. NCBI lineage: Eukaryota > Metazoa > Chordata > Aves > Passeriformes > Cotingidae > Cephalopterus > Cephalopterus ornatus. The sequence goes on from VZRE01006770.1 coordinate 561,568, forward strand.
ACTATCAGGTAGGTCCCACATCCAATGCAATCCATCAGGCTAACTGAAGAGAAGCTAGAGGTTTCGCATCACTAAGTAAAACTACTACGAATTATTTTGCCTCATACCTCTCCTTTGTACAGAACAAGCATGACATGGACCTTTCCATAAAGTTAACACAGAGGATCTTTACCCTTCAGCAAAGATGTTTTAAGCCCGTCCACTTCACTTGTGAAAATAAGATGAACCAGAAAACCAACACAGACATTCCTCGACAAAATATTCACCACTGCAAGCTGGTGGCTAAAGTACCCCATCTTGCTAACCCATAGATTATACACACAAAGAGCATCCATAGATCACCTCAGCAAAAACACAGTGAACAAAAATCCTCAAAGCACAGCAAAGGTACAGGGCAGACAATTTAATGGCAACTAGCAGCAATCCACCTATTTAGGTATATCACTACAAGAGCAGATTTTCCTAGTAAAAGCTTTTTATTAGAAAAACTGCAGTTAAAGACAGTCTTTCAAATGATCAAACTAAAACTAGGTGTAAACTTAAAGCTATGTTAAACCCCCTAACAAATTATCCCATTCCTGTGGATCTTAAAGATTAATCAAAGCAGACCCCCTTTACCACAAAGACCTGAATTACTTATTTTAGGGCTTTTTCTTCCTAAAAAATAATTAAATTATGCAGAAAATAAAGTTCAAGAGATTTCATGTGGAAACATAAATAACTTACTGGATGGTCCACATTTCATACTGTGAAGTCTCCTGTTCCGAGATAAGGGCATTGTAGTAGATGAGGTGTTATAAATTGCCATTCCAGACTCCTTTCAGAAAGAACAAATAAATCAGCAGCTATAACCAAGACATTCAAAAATCTCTTCAGAGTCTATCAGTAAATTTACCATTTTTAGTAAGCTCATTGCTTCATATCGGCTCACTACAATGTTATCAAAAAACTCCATTGTAAAGTAAAAAGTACAGTCACTCTACTCAAGAGTGCAATAGTTCTTTTTTCTTTTTCCAGTCACCTAAACATATTTCTTACTGAAGATTCCTGCTCAGTAGGCTAACACAGAAGGAAACAAAGAGTCTATTACTAGTTCTTGAATTCTTCAGGGGAGAACCTCAATCTATGAGCATTTGCTGTTATTGGTGGTTGATTTCATTACCTGTTTGCAGTTATGTGACATTTTTTTCTTTGCTGAGCTTCTCCCAGAAAGAGCAGGAAGAAAGCAGAAAGAAAGACAACTCCTCTGTGGAGCCACAAACAAGGACAACAAAGCAAACTTTCCTTTTCCCACCCTCAAACAACGGAGCAGGAACCACACACCCTAATTACATTTCAGCAACGTGCCATGAGTGATACAGTCGAGTTGCCAAGATAAACCACATCCAAAAACCTGAGTGCTGAGCTGTCGTGACCTGATACTGCCAGCTCACTTACTTTTACTGAGAAGCAAAAAGGCTCCCACAAAGTAATTGTTGCTGGATGAGCCGGACCAAACCTCAGCTTTCCCTCAAGCAAGGATGCTTCGTACAACATACAGCTTTCTGAAAGAGCTGAAGGTCTAGATAGAACCATACAGTCTTCCCTCACTGCTTAAACACTTTAAAACCCAAGTTTTCTTTCATTCACAAATGACACTCCTTGTGGCTCAGATAAAATACACATTGGAGGACAAGTCTCTAAGAATTACAAAGGGTAGAACAGCCACCAGAAGTATTATCACAGTAATGTACAGATATATTCAAGCAAGATTTGAGAAACACATTATGCCTTATGACAACCAGCACACCCATCCCTCGATCCGGCACCACCTGCCTCCTCAGAGGGGTCTCGCCGGGCAAACCTGCCACCATCTGGGGCCACGAGCGACGGCACCGCATCACTTCATCAGCCCTGGTCGCATCGCCGTCGATGCTCTCTTCCCAGGGCTCCTCGGAGGGAAGCTATACATCCCAGCTGCACACCCCAGCCTCTCCGAGGAGGTGCCACAGCTCCCGGCCCCGCCGTGCCCGCCCGCCGCCCCATCACAGCGCCCTGCTCCCGCCCCATACCTGCATCGACGAGGTGAGACCGTCTCCTGTCCGAGGTCCCCCGGCGCTGTCTCGGCTGCAGGCACAGAACAAGGCAAGGTTGGCTCGGGCCGGGCAGCCCACCTGGCCCGGCCTTCCCGCCGCGTATCACCGGGGCGGGGAAGGAGCCCCGAGGTGCCCCGGCCGGCTCTTACCTGCGGAGCGGCACAGCCCCGTCAGCAGCGAGCTGCGCCCAGGCGCCCCATGGAGATAAGGCTGGAAGCAAAGGCGGCAGGTTAGCGACGGCCAGGACTGCCCTGTCCCCTCTCCCATCCCACCCCATCCCCGCGCCCTGCCCGGTGGAAGCTCACCCGACGGCAGCCAGGCGCACAGCAGCGCCCCGAGCAGGAGCCGCGTCTCCATGCGGGAAAGCTGGAGAG